>BFEA01000110.1:2107794-2171385 GCA_003427395.1 Chara braunii | reverse complement strand
GCTCAGGCCACACTCAATCCGGGGCCGACCTCAGAAGTTACTCTTTTTTTCGAATCCGTGCCCTTTTCTTGACATCTCTGGTTGTCCTGGGCCGATGACCCCCCTGCCTGGCCTGGCACTTGTCAGGCACCGTATTTCCTGATTCTTTCAATGTTATTTGATTTTCTGTGTGCTGCAACTAAAAGGATTGTTTGGCACTGCATTGCACACGGTGCCGAATGTGTGCTGCACACGTACCCGTAAAAAATGGCCGGGAAATCCTGGCCAACTGAGTTATAGGCCAATGCTTGGAAAGACTTCAACGAAGTGTTGAATATGTGCCTCAGACTTGTTCACGTGGGAAGGTTCATTTGGTGGAGCGGGTCCACTTAGTGCAAGGTTCACTTAGTGTCCCGTAACCATTGTCACGTGGTGGAGTGGGTCCACTTGGATTTGTTGACTGACGTATCTGTCTGCTATGCTCTGCGTTGCTTGTCTGTCCAATGTCCTTGCCAGGGCCCTCCTGCACTTCTTGGAGCCAACAAAGTTTAGTGACAAAGAGGCATTCCTTGTGCAGTATGGAGATATGAAGAGTGAGCAGGAAGTATGACTTTGCTTGCCTTCGTTTTCTTTTGTTATGGGATGTTAAGAGTACCGATGATGGTGATACCGTGATAGTCATTGAACCAGCTTGAGGCCCTTGTTCACGGACGTTCTATGGGAGGTTATGGTGGTTGAAGGATGAAGATAACTAGCCATGGTCTTGCAAAATAGAGGTCTCTGTGAAGTTGTGCGAACCTATGTGCATAAAGAAGTGTGGGAAAGCTTTCTAAGATTAAACCCCACTGCTTCCAAGCCTCATCTTTTGAATTGGCGCAGGGGGATTGTTGTATAAATGGCATCTTGTAGTGGATGTTTTACAATGTCCTTTGTCTCTGTCTCGCTTTGTCTCCCTGTCTCTCCCTCTCAGGTTTCCATGCTAGCGACGTGGAAATGCATACACATACACATATGCAGGCAGAGGTGGAAATGCGAACACAAATGCACACACTTAACGAAACGCATATAGGACAGCTTGAATTTGACAACGTGCTAGCATTTCTGGTCGCCCTGTTAGTAATATAGGCATTTTCGCATGGTCAAACAGATGGCCACACATGCACACCCTCCCTTTTCCTGGCGCAATATCCTCTATTTCTCGCTGTGTGTTGCTGTTGTTCGTATTCTCTTCTTGTTCCAGTGTGTTTGTGTGACGTAGAATGCGGGTGTGTGCACGGTTCTGAAGGTGCGCATGTGGGTTTGTGTGCTGAACAAAGAACAGAACAGATGTCCATGCGGAAAGTGAGTGTGTGTGTCTGTGTTTGTGTGTGGGTTGGTGGGGGGGAGGGGCGGGGGAGGGGCGCACACGCACTGAGAGAGAGAGCACACACACACACTCTCAGAGAGAGAGAGAGAGAGGGAGAGAGAGAGAGAGAGAGGGATGTGCTAGTTTATGTATAATATCGTGCATGTTAGAATAGGACATGCATGTGATCGAAAGTGGATTGGAACATGCGCTTTGACGAGATGTGGGTCAAAGGCGTGCAAATGCTGGTGAGTGAGGCAAGGTAAGTCTTGGACCTGATATTCAAACAGCCCACTGTGCTTCATGTGTGTTTCCTGAACCATGTTGCAGTTTGCAAAGCTCCACATGGAGTTAAGGCCACATCTTCTCCGGAGAGAGATCAAGTGTGTGGAAAAGTCGTTGCCTCCAAAAATTGAGCGGATATTGCGAGTGGAAATGTCCCCTCTTCAAAAGCAGTAAGTTTGCTACCTTCCCCGCTTCAAAAGCAGTAAGTTTGCTACCTTCTCCATCTTCGATACCGCATTTTCAAGAAAGCGGGTAGTGTGCCGCGACTTCTATGCAGGGATCTGAAGTACCTTGGTGCTGTTACCACCACGAGCCCAGCCCTGGAGAGTGCAGAGGTTCTCGAGGCTAGGGTCTATTTTTGAGTTCAAGAGTGCAAAGACATTTGCAGAAGTTCAAGGACCATGCGACGTCAGAAACAGGCGGAGGCTTGCAATTTGTAGATTCTTCCCTTGTGCGCTGGACTGTGATAACCCGCCCCCTCTCCCCCTCTCCCCCTCTCCCCCTTCCCCACGCCCCTCTTCCCCGTCCACAGGTTCTGTTTATGAAACCCATGATGGGTTAGCAAGGCTATGTGCCCATTTGAAACAGTCGTGCTCCTAGACATCTCCTTCCACCATCTATCGGACTCCGACATCTCTGCTCTCGTTTCCAACTAACGGGGCGGGTTGAAATCTATTTTAGTATTTTCCTGTTGACACAAGTTCTTTGCAGTGTGGGACTGGTCTGTACGGTGCTTGCAGATGCACTGGTGGTTTAATATAGATCATCACTTTTACCCTGCAGGCAGTGCACGGCACTAGAGACCACACAAACATGCTACCTCAGTTGCAACACGTGCGCACCTCATGCACACGAACATCGCGAAATGAAATTCCTATTTTCTTCCCCCTCAGAGCAAACATTCTTATATTCTTTTGATTCTTCAAGGATACAAACTCGTCGTCTGTTTGTGAACATTTTATGTGGCACCATTCAGCTACATGATTGGGATCGGATCAACTCGAGGTCAGTGATTTATACTCTGATGGCACACTTACATGTCCGCAAGCATGAATCTGCACATCATTACGATGCCCTGAGACTACGGTAACACTTGTCAATAAGACTAAGCATACCCTGAGATTGACACCCCTGAATGCACCTGAAGCGCTTTCTGGACATCATTACAGTCAAGCACATGAAGAGGACCATATACACACTGAGAATGACACCCCTGAATGCGGCGGATGCTTTTTCAGATGGTTAAAAGACTGAAGTGGACGAATTGCTGACATACCAGACAATAAACAGATACAAAATGGCTGTAGTTCATGCACTTGGGTGGAGAGGAAAGGGGCACGTGGAGGAGGAGATGCCCAACGTCGGAGAAATGTGGAGAAGTGGGCAGAGGTTGAGGCGATGATGCAATCTAGAGAATGAATCAGCTTTGAGCTGATTAGGCACAGGGTGACCGTTTTGTTCGACGTCTCTTGGATTGGCTGCTGAGCACTCTGATCATGAATGGTGAGGATGTGTGTGAACTGTTTCTCAAGTGCCTTGTGGACCCATTGGGGAATGTGGTAGCAGCAGTGAAAGCTTGTGTTTGACTGAAATTCTTATTAGTTGTTACTGCTGAAATTATGCAGGTACTACAAATGGATATTGGAGCGGAATTTCAAGGATCTGAACAAGGGTGCAACCAACCAGGTGAGCTGAGGAAGATGGCTTCAATCTTACTGGGCATTCTAGAAGGGTTTTGGTATGGGCTATATGCATTGACTTGCTTGTTTCTGGGTGCCCGTAGCCTCTCTCTTGTCGAGGCTGTACCATGTGTAGGATAGATTTGTAATTTTGTTTGGCTGAGGGCTAACCGAGAGACCCGCCTGTAAGGAAATTCGTCAGGGACATATATGCAAATTCGGGAAAATATAGACCCATATTAACTAGAATTCCCTACAGCTATCCTAACTGCGAAATGCAGGCCCATGCTACCCCTAGGACAGACGGGCCCTAAGGGCCTAAGCTGATAGACGGTCCTATAGCCTATAGCCGGGTTGGGAGAGGCCCTAGAGGCCGAAACAGAAACGGTACCGGTCGGTCAGTCAGTCCGGTGTAGGTGGAGTCTAGGCTAGAGTAGACTATAGATAGGATGGACATCTGTTCAGGGCTTTTGGCGGTTGGTACCCAGTACATCGCTGCTGTGCAATGTGTGAACCGGAAGTGGTGACGGCTCAGTGTTGAGGGAGACAGACGTAGCCAGACCTTTGGAGTGCCGGCCATAGCTGGGACCTGCGCTGTACTCTGTCAGCACGCGGGGCTGTACAGAGATCTGGGCGATTCGAGGTCTGCTGGAGGCGAAGAGAAGTTGGTACCCTGCTGGACCCTCCTCCGGAGTAGGGATACAGGGTTGTGGCACTGCAGCCATAGCTGCAGCTTCTGTCTCAGCTCTCTCTCTCTCTCTCTCTCTCTCTCTCTCTCTGCCCCGCCTTCCTTTTCGCTGCGCTTGCTCGATCTCGGTTGTGGCGTCCTCTCTCTCTCTCGTGCGCGCTTTCGTCGGTGGCTTCCTCCTCTTGCACGATCATTGCTTTTGCGCGATTGCATGTGCGCTCTTGCCCCGGCCCGTGAAATATGCTAAGTCTTGTGGTTCTAAAGAACTTCCCTACTCAAGGGAAGTGGTCCGGAACGAGGCCCACCCGAATCTCGAGGGTTTCTTTCCCAACACCGTTCGATGGTGCCCTCGAGTTTCATAAATCACGACCCTGTCGTGACCAGGTTTTGGGGTTTAGCAACGGGCGGGAAGAGCTCAAAGGCGGCTCAAGTGCAGCCGAGCCAAACCTAACCGTTTTTTCTTCTTTTTCTCCTTAAAAAGGCGACGGCCCTTGAGATATCATCATTGAGCTGACCGGGCCCAGGCAATTTAGAAATATTTGGTTTTACTCTTCAGGTACCTTCATCTGGTTCGAACTTGGGTCTGTATTTCAACAGTTCCTCGGTGTACCCACTGAGTGCTGCTGCAGACTTCCACGCGGGAAGTCTTCCGACACTTCGGAATCATCCGATACTGTGGCGCTGGTCCTCTTCTTCATCCTCTGAGTGGCCCTCGGCCTCAGAGGCCTGTTTCAGGGTGGCGCTTCCCTCTGGAGGCTGTATCTGGGTGGCGCTGGATGTTTCAGGGACTCAGGGGTAGTAATAGCGGTTCATCAGGGTTAGGGAGTGAAGCGCTGCTCATTTCTGAGCAGCGCATCATAGTTCTGAGGTTATCCTGACTATTCGAGACTCTTAGTTTAATAAACAGTGTTGATACTTGGCTGAATCGTTTCATTGTCTCTTGGATGTGATCTAATTGGCTTTCCTTTATGACTGGTTGTGAGGATTGAGTGGAGTGAACTGCACTTTCAGTGTACCCTGGCATATCGGATGGTCAAGTCTTCCACTGCGTTTCTTTCTCCCTGTGCGGTGTGATACTCATATCCTCTCCCCTTCCTTCTGTGTATGTATGGGCATACCTGGGAGCCTATGTGAGTGAGTGTTCGTCCTCAGACAAGAGACAACCAGAATCATAACATGTATGTGCTATAGGTCTCAGAGCCCCCTCTGTCCGCGACCTGCCAAGCGAGAAAATGGCAGATGTGTCACGCCATATCCGACTCCAATGTACATTCGACATGTTTGGATTCGGCAAGTCGTGGAACGAGGTGATTTTAGTCTGCCTAAATCAACCTACAGTTGGTGTATATCGATGAATGTCATCAGAGCTTCCTTCCACCACTTGCTAATTGTGAAAATGGCAGGGTTTTGGTACGGGCCTCTGGAAGGAGTCTCTTGAACAAGGTGCTCTTAATCTGCTTAAATCAATCTACAACGGGTATATATCGACAAATGTAATCTGCTTGATAGTAAGTGGTCAAAGTCGCAGCATGCGATCCCACAAAAGTCAGTAAAACTTCCAGATGCATTGAAGGCTGACGGCATGCAGTCCCACAAAAGTAGGTGAACCTTCCGGATGTTTCCAGTGCAGAAAAGTCAAAGTCAGGGAAGTACAGAAGTTTGACTGCTGCAAAGCATCAACACACTTTCCATTCCAAAATATCAAACAATACAGTTTCCATTCCAGCTTGCGGCAGAAGTACTGTCGTGGTCTTGTGCTTGTGTGGTATGCTGTGCACTGAGGTGTGTTCCAACTTCCAAACTTTTGCGCTGCGTGTCTAGTGTACCCCATCAATTGTTCCAGAATTTTTTGAAAGATTGGTTTTGTGGGGAGGATTTCTTCGGTTTTGTGTGCAGTGGTGCACCTGCATGTGCGCACTTTGTGCACACACTTTGCGGCACAAGTTTTGTTTAAAGTGCGTATTGTGAAGGGTGTGCAACTGCTCATTTGATCTGTCTGAAGCAATTTCGTCTACCCATTGCTGTGTTTGCAGTGGACTGACCATGCTGCATGTGCGCACTTTGTGCACACACTTTGCGCCACAATTGTTGTTTCAACTTTCAAGTGCATATTGTGAAGGGTGTGCAGCTGCGGGCCCATTTTTCAAAGATGAGATAGTAGTGTACAAGTATCATGCGATGTTGTTGGCTTCATTTGATCTGGAGCTATTTTGTCTACCAATTGCGGTGTTTGCAGTGGACTGACTACGTGCAAAATCTCCTGTGAATCAATCCATGAAAGGATAGGACTTGTAAGAGCCTCAAAGAAGTTGAGTGCCCCTGGAGGTCCTTTGCCTGCCAGAAACATTGGCAGCATCTGGTCAATCTGGCCCGGTTAACCTGTTTGAGAACTTTGTTTGTGTATGACCTCAGGTATTACTGTGGGCTGTTTCATATGAGAGAAATATGGGTATCTACTATCTGGTTAATTTACTATTTTTATCCTGTGCGAAAACTTATTCATATGGCTGCAGGTTTCCTTGCAGAACGTTGTGGTTGAGCTGAAAAAATGCTGCAATCATCCTTTTTTATTTGAGAGTGCGGATTACGGTTATGGAGGAGCTGCAGATCTAACTGATCGAGGGAAACTGCAGCGGCTGACTCTCAGTAGTGGAAAGCTAACCTTGCTCGACAAGTTGTTGACGAGGCTCAAGGAGACGGGTCACAGGGTGCTGATCTTCTCTCAGGTCGGACATTATACTGTCACGCTCATTCTTCCCGTACAAACCAATGGGATTGCCTTTTTGACCGCTGTGTTTGTAAATACATGTAAGATTATCTAAGGGCGGAGAAAAAAAGCAGGGGTAGGCAAACCCTGCTGGTTGTTTCAACTTTTTGGCAGTGGTGGTTAGGGTTGCATCCCTGCCGACCGCCAACCCCGACCGCCGACCGTATTGCAGATGACCAGTAGTGCCGACCGGTTGGCGGTCTGCCGACCAGTCAGGAAAAAAAAAAAAAAAACATCCACTGATTAATTTTCAAATCTGAGTTGGGGTCTGTACTGCGCTTGCTGAGAATAGCCCAAATCCGCTGAGAAGCTTTTGGGCGCCATGTCTGCTCGCCCGCTACAACGTACTCTTCGACCCTACGCCTACAACATATGTGTACACGCTGTGGCTGTGACAGCTTAGTTTTGCAGACTTGCCGCCGTTCTTGTCAGCGGTTTGGAACAACAGTCTGCTAGGATTCCAGGGTTGGTGTGAGTAAAGTCTACCACTTTTGCAGGGAGTATCGCTAACTCCAGGCAACGTGGTCAGTCCTTATCCATCACTCAAATGCATCCAGGGAAGACTGTTGGGGTTCAACCTCTTGATGAATTGGTGAAAGTCCGACGAAATAGTCTGGCACAGTGATGCTTTTTTTGTGGACTAGGATTGCAGCGTTGGTGCGCGCAAAGTCGACCACTTCTTAGGGGTATGGCTAACATGGTGAGTCCTTATCCATCAATCAAATGCATTCTGGGCAGACTGTCTGGGTTCAACTTCTTGATGAGTTGGTGAACGAAACAGTTTCTCACAGTAATGCTTTTCTTTGTGCAGTTGTGGTATGGCAAATACTACGACACACATGAACTCAGGCCCATACACATGCACCTGTCCGCTCAAGCACATACCGGGCGTGCACAAAAAGTGTGTGTGTGTGTGTGTGTGTGTGTGTGTGTGTGTGTGTGTGAGAGAGAGAGAGAGAGAGAGAGAGAGAGAGAGAGAGAGAGAGAGAGTTATGTGTGGGTGGATTGGACACCTGCATAGTTAGGTGGGAAGCTAACATTCAGATAGGGTGTGTCCTGGGAAGGGAGCGCAGGAGCTGATGGGCGGGGGTTGAGAGAGAGGGAATTGAGGAAGACGGAAGGTGAGTGAAGGAAGGGGAGGGAGGCCGGGAGAGAGAGGAAGGGAAGGGGCGGTTGATGACTGGGAGAGAGAGGAAGGGAGGGGAGGGGAGAGCGGGAGTTGATGGGAGGGAAGGCAAGTGAGGGTAGGAAGTGCAATCCACTAGCAGGGGGGGGATAGGCACAAAGATACACCAGACAGACGCCTGACAATGCGAAAGTGGGCACTTGTGTGTTTTATCGATGCTTCCGTGTGTAGTATATGTTTGGCATTTTAATATTTGAATATCTATCCATTTCAACAAAAAGGCAGTAGGTTTCTGGTCCTGGTGGAAATTCGGCCTGATTATCATGTGTTGTGTTGTGCAGATGGTACGAATGCTGGATATCTTGGCAGAGTACCTGGGTCTGAAAGGTTTTCAGTACCAGCGGCTGGATGGGAGCACAAGGGCAGACCTCAGGCATCAAGCTATGGAACACTTCAATGCTCCAGGAAGTGAAGACTTCTGTTTTCTCCTCTCGACACGGGCAGGTGGTCTGGGAATCAACCTCGCAACTGCTGATACTGTTATCATCTTTGACTCCGATTGGAATCCTCAGAATGACTTGCAGGTAGGTGCGTATGCTTGTCGGCATTCTCCATCTGCTCTCCTTGCGTAAGCGTGACTGCTGTACGGATGGCAAAAGGATGGGTTTAAATGAGTGTTACCTATCAAAACTGGTTTGTGGGTTTTGAACGTAGCAGATGTGCTTGATGTGAGATTCAGCACTCTCACCGGTCGTATTGTGCACGGCCGTTTTATGTGGGGTCAGCAGACACGGGAAGATATGAGAACTGTGTGGAGTGGAACGACCAGTCCAGCTGTTGCCTCCGGATTCTTGCAGCCACATACAAGATGGTGGGGGAGCCAGTGCAGTTGCCACTGAGCCACAAAGTGTGGAGGAGGCTGCGGAGTTAAATTACCAGTACATGCAAGCTATAGGCCGTGGGCGCCTTTAGGAAGCTGCCCGCCGCCGATTCATTTTATCTACGGCACTCGACCTCCTAAATTTTCGGAGAGGCTCAAAAAAGGTTCTCCATTTGCCTGGGGCCATGTACTGGTGGTTTAAAAACTGGGTTTGCGGATGTCTGTAGGGGGGGGAAAAGGGTCAGCCAAGCCGTGACTCAGGTGCACCCTGGGGAGATTACAGAGGAAAACTGCAGCTGTGAATGTGAGTGGAGGCGGCAGGTTCTTTGTTGTACATGCCACTTCTTCACCATATTGCCTGAGGTTTGGCGAGTCTAGCCTTCGGCAGCAGCTACGGCAGCAGTTCATGGATCCGCACATCTAGGCCTAAGCACGGATTCGAACCAGCGGTCTTGACCTCAAGAGTGGACCCATACCGTTCGTGTCATCCACTCCACCCCTGCAAGGCTGTATTGTCCAACTCCACACACCACTCACAACACCACACGGACAGGGCAATTCTTGCACACTTCGCTCCTCATCTGCGCTCAACCCCCCCAGTGGTACTTACCCCGCCGACCACATCTGCGCTCCTCCGTGCAAGCACGGATTCAAACCGGCGACCTCGGCCTCAAGAGCCAAGTATCTTAACCACTACAGCCAGGACACGGTGTTCAAGAGTGGACCCATACCGGTCATGATATCCACCCCAACCCTGCAAGGCTGTAGTGTCCAACTCCACACACCACAGCAGCTACGGTCTAGGACGATAGGCGTAATCGGACAAGAGAGAAGCATGGATGAAGAAAGCATTAAAATACTGATTCGCTACACATGCAGAGAGCAAGGAAGAACTGCATAACTGCAGCTGTGGATGTGACTGGAGGTGGCAGGTTCTCTGTTGCAGATGCCACTTCTTGTCCATGCAAAGGAAAATACTATAATACTGATATTTGCTATGTATCATGTATGTGTGAAGAAGGAAAAATTGTAGGCAAATGTTTTGTGCATGGATGTGGACCACATGCTCTGGATCGATTGCCGGTGTCTCTGGAATTATTCTCGGACAGCAATAAATGATAATAGGCCTTTTCCTGCATTGGAGGTCTGTGTGGGCACAAACATTGAGGGGATTTGCAGAAGGGGTGTTTCCCAAGTGGCACCTGCAGTTGGCAAAATCATGAATTTGTTTGTGGTTTGAGCTCACATTCTTGACAGAAGCTCAATTTATTCTCTTTTGTTTGCTTCTATGAAGTTTATGGGATAGTTTTCCCCATTTTGGGCCCTTTGTGGGACTGAGTGCACTGTGTGCCGTTTTGTTCCTTTCTTGGGACTGAATGCAGTGTGTGTACATTGCTGCTTTGTGGACTGCGGTTGAGATCTCTTTTTGTTTCTTCGGTGAAGTTTCTTGAAGAGATCCACTCCCCCCCCCCCCCCCCCCCCCCCGGGCCCGCCCCCTGTCCTTTGTCTGACTAGGGGCCGGAGGAGGACCTTTGCTGTTACCAAGTCTCTTTCGACTTGATTGGCACTCGCTGACGGCGGTGAGTAACTTGCTCTTTTCTGATCTGTGGTGGGAATATCTTTTTGTTTGCTTCTCTCAAGCTTCTTGCAGTTTTCCTTCTCCTCCTTCCCCCCCCGGCCCTCCTGACCCCCTTTTTTTGTTTTTTGGCCCTTCGGAGCTGGCATCATGAGGTGGAGAACATTGACACTCATTGAATGCAGTGTGTAAGAGTCTACTTTGAAGTGTGTGCTTTCGGAGCTGCGGTGGCAGTCTTGTTGACAAATGACCATCGACTGGTGTGGTTCTTGTGGTTGTGGCCTTGGGACCAGGCAATGAGCCGAGCACATAGAATTGGACAACAGGAGGTTGTGAACATTTATCGTTTTGTAACAAGCGGTAGTGTCGAGGAGGACATTTTGGAGCGAGCAAAGCGAAAGATGGTATGGTATGGGAAGTCAATACTGGGGTGAATTTACAGCTCCTGTCATTTCCAATGGCCTCTGTACAACTTAGTCGTTCCTTTTGTTAGGCCATCCTCACATTTTCAAATTTTGTGATTGAATCCGATTATTCTTCAAGCTGAAACTGCAACCTGGAAAGTCCCAGCTTGAGTGTGCCTTTAGAACATCGAATCTTGAACTCCCTTCCCGGTTTTTCTGTTTTATGCTCTGTTGTCGGAACTGCTTAACGTTTCTCCTTCCCTGAAACTGTTAGTGGGTTGTCATATTGTCACACCTCGCTCTCCAGCATTTTGGAGATCTGAAACAGGCAGAAAGAGGATGCTAAGTGGTGCGCTGTGCCCTCCTAGAATGATTTTCACTCACCTATGGTTCTCCTATGGTCAATCCCGATAAACTCCTGTGCCTTCGCTTTTGGTATTCCTTCTAATATCTATGAATTGTATCTCTACACTAGAAATTCCACTTTCCTCTATCTTACTCCAGTGAACCGGTTTTGAAGGCATTCCACCAGTTGAGCTGGCGACTTTCACCGCTTTGCGCCTAATTCACCGCCTACGTGCCCTTTACGCCTAGTCATTCCGAATAACACTTGCCCCCCCCCCGTCTTACCGCGGCTGCTGGCACGGAGTTAGCCGGGGCTTCTTCTTCTCGCCTATGATTCTCCTATGGTCAATCCAGATAAACTCCTATGCTTGTGCACTCCTCGAATGATTTTCACTCACCTATGATTCTCCTATGGTAAATCCCGATAAACTCCTATGCGTAGCCCCTACTCGCACTGGAGTGCTTTTGGTGAAATTTTCAAAATGTGCTACCTCTTTTGTGTGCACACTTTGCCCGCCCACTAGGGTGTCAATCAGGTTGTTGTCTGTTTGTCAATCGGAGGTTTTATTGAAGCAAGTTGCTGCAAGTCATTGGGCATTGCAGAACTTCTCTCGTGCCATGTTTTGGTGCTCCTGCAAAGAAAGTTAATGAAGGAAAATAATAAAAGTATGTGTTTTGTGACTTTTGTCAATCAGGTTTCATGGAAAAAGTGGCTGGAAGCTCTCTCTATTGCCAGAAAAATGCCTCTGTGATTTTGGGGGTCTCTTGACTCGGCCGGCATGACCGTGATGGCGATCTGTTCTTGAACAAGGACAGTAAATGTTGTCGCTGGATTTGAACGAGTACTTCCAGTGTTACCTCCAAATGATTACCATTGTATGAATGGTGGTTTAAAGCACCAGTACATGACCCCAGTGAAGTTGAGAGTCCAATTGGGCCTCTCCTAAAATTTCGGAGGCTCGTGTATCGTTGGTGGAATCGACTGCAGGCGGCCTCTCAAAGGGGCCAGTGGGCGATGTAAACCACCAGTACTTGGCCCAGCGATCGATGCCAAGCCTTTGAGGGACTGTACTCCAAGCCTCCGGAAGTTGCGGGGCGTTGCGCCCCGCGGCCGATGTATGGGCCAATTACTGGTGGTTTTATGACAGAAGTGAATCTTGTGAGTCGCCTCACCGAAGTTGTTGTCTGATTTCATGCCTTCGGAAAAAAATGTGATTGTCTTGCCCAGGTTCTTGACCACTTGGTTATCCAGAAGATGAATGTTATGGGGCAGCTGGAGAAGAAGGATGTGAAGAAGAAGAATCAGTCTATGTTCGACAAGGTACGTTTGTCACGTTGCATGGTTATGAAAGTTTGCCTATAATCATAGTGTAATGTTGACAATTAAAATGATTTGAAAATTGAAATGTCATTTCTTAAATGTTCTTTTGGATTAAAAATTCAGATAACATCCATTTGCGTTAAATCACAAGTACGTGGCCCCGGCCAACTTGAGAATCATGTTGAGCCTCTCGAAAAATTTTGTTGCTCTGGGCAACTAGACCAAGAAGGGTGGTGGTCCCAGCCAAAAACAAAAATGTGGTGGTCCCAGCCAAAAGGAAAACAAAAGTGCTGCGCTGGTATTTCCTTAAAGCTTGGCACGCAGGGGGTAAATACGGTCAAATACCCCTTGTAGAAAAGAGGCCCGGATGTACTGGTGGTTTGAAGTTGGAGAACAGAAAAGTGAGAGCATTTAGAATATAGTTTAGCTAAAAAGGGTGCCTTTGCGAACGTTTAGGATAGTATTGACGTCCGTAGCATCAACATTTACAATATTGGGCCTTGCTTCACTACTCAGCACATCCAGGGGTCACCTGTATAGCCTAGGGAGTAGTGGTAGGTAGGTAGTGAAACAAATGTTCCATGACATGGCAGAACGCCAGTTAAAAATATGTGAGGTGAGAGAAAAATATATGGCTGTCCCCCGACGAGGAGAAGGCAAAAAAAAAAAGAAATAAGAAAAAAGAAAAGACGGTGTATCTTTCCGTGTTCTAGCGGAAGATTCATTCTCATTTTTTCTGCACATTTGGTAAAGGAATACAATGCATAGGTTGCTTTCTATTCGAACGCAACCCATCTGCGTTCTATTCAAACATCCGTAATTTTTTAATACAATGCATTTGTGTTCTGTTCGAATTTCGAATACAGTGCATGTGTTCTGTTCGAATTTCGAATACAACGCATGTGTTCTATTCGAATTTCGAATACAATGCATACGTCACAAAAATGAGTTATAATTGCACCACGGGTCAAGATACAGTTTCAAATTGCAGTTTGGGCAATGTATACAGCCCAGCGTTCTGGCCAAGTAGGGTGCCCTAAGTGCAATTCCAAACTGTATCTTGCCCCGTATGCAATTATTTTTGTGACTCTACTGAAGTTACCCCGACTTGCTACTACTAACCAGGGATAAAGTCCTGGTGCTGACAAATCACAAACAAAAATGATGAAAAAATTGAAAAAATATGACAGCTTGGGACGCACTAATCAAATGCAGTGAAATGGCCATGGCGACTGGGCTCTTGCCGACCTAGCACAGTAATCAAATGCAGTGAAATGGACATGCCCACTGGGCTCTTGCTGACCTGTACCATCTCATTCAGCATGGGATGTATTGGATATCTCTTGTGTGTTGACTGTCCAAAGAATGTGGAATACTGATCCTCTCTGTTAAACGACCACTACCTCCGAGCCTCTTTTTGCGGAGGCGGAAAAGAACTGCACGCCAAGTTGTGCCAAAGTGCCAGCGCAGCGCTTTTTTTTTCTCCTTTTGCTGATGCGACCAGCCATTCCGGTCCGGTAGCTGCGAGAACCCGGAATGTTACAGCTATGATTCTCGACGTTGCCTAGGAAAGTTAGTGGTGGTCCAAGGAATATGGTGTTGTTAGCATTGTTGCAAGCTAAACTGGTTGGTCCTCCTATGATAGTACAAGATGTCACACTGTCCCTAAAACCTCGGCAGTGTGGATTTGGAGGAAGGCGTACAGCAAGTCTTTGAAGATGTTGAAGGTGATTATGGTGCATCTATCGGCAGCCAGCTGTATCGTTGGTATTGCCTTGGAACTCATTTTTTTGCTCTCTGTCTGCATGCAATTCAGCGTCAGTTGCATGGTCAGTTTGATGCAGTTGTGAACGGCACTCACCGGGTGCATTTCGTGTGCGGTGTGCATGATGCATCTCTGCCAACCCGCTGGGATTGCAGAATGAGCTTGCGGCCATCTTGCGATTTGGTGCAGAGGACTTGTTTAAGGACAAGGAGAATGCTGAGGAAGGGAATAGGAAGCTGGAGAATATGGACATTGATGAGATTCTTGCGCGGGCGGAGAAAGTCAATGGTGCTGTTGAATCTGAGGGAACGAATGACCTCTTAAGTGCTTTCAAGGTAAGGTGCTATGGCTGAAGTAATCTGCATGTTTCAAGTGTTGCATCCAAGCTGTTGGCACATGCTTGTCTGGCAGGTCTCATCGGCCAACAAGCATACTGGTTGGCAACTTGGCACTCGTTGGGCCTTGGGTTCTTGTCTCTCACAGTCCTCTCTTGCCCATCTTCTTCTTCTTTTCTGTTCTTTCCCTTCTTCCGCTTCCTCTTCCTCTTCCTTCTCATCTCTAACTTATCCTCTTGTTCTTCGTCCTCTTCTCTTCCCCTCCTTTGTCTCCTTCTTGGGTCTTTTTCCTTTTGTTCCCCGCTGCCTCCTCCTCATCTCGCCATCCTGCCCTCTCGCTCGTGCTGCTTTGGTGCGCTCATCATGTCTGAATATGGTGAGGGGCTGACATTTGAACGAGGTTTTGGGTATTTTGAGCCATCTATAATGTTGAAGCAGGCAGGCCATCTGGGATGGACATCAGGCCAGTTGAAACTGCCACCCGTTTGGGTTCAGGTGGTCGGGCCTGAACGGTATCCATGGTTCATATACGTTATCCACAATTTTTTTTTTCGCTTTTGTTCTTCTTTTGTTCAATGTTTATACAAGGACGTAGTCCCTAACGTCATTTCATCCAATGAAGGATTTTTGAACTTTTTCATCTCGTAATGGGTGTATCATTCAGAGCCTTGAGGCAGGTTCCATGCCATTTGCTTGTTTCCTTGTCATGATGGCATGTTGTGGGAGGATTCTGTACGCCAAGCATCCGCCCTCTCTTTGCTCCCTTCTCACACTTGATATCATGTTGATTAGGAAGCTCTATTTCCTGTGGATTCCTTTGTGCAAGGTTGTCTAGCCCTCACAGTCTGCCGACACAAATTTGAAGGAACCCTCGGGAACCGCACCAGAACGTTCTGATACATGGAGCTGTGCCACGATCTGTAGCCTTCACGATTTTCGGGAATGTCACGTCTATCGGAATGTTGTGGGTACTGCTCCTGGACCTGAGTGTCTGTTGCTCTTTGTCCAATGGTGGCATCTTTATGCCAGCTGGCCCCTGAGGAGTGCCGGTTCACTGGTGAGCAGGATGGATCAATCGCCAGATGCTCTTCATGCTATGGCTACTACACCATCTTTTTTGTTGTGCTTCGTCAGAATATTTTAAGCGAGCTGATGTGCTCAGGTTTCTGTGCTGTCTTTCTTCTTCTTCTTCTTCTTCTTCTTCTTCTTCTTCTCCCTCCCTGTCGTGTATCTCCTTCACTTGCCTCGAGTGTTTATCATCTTTGGTTGTCTTTACATAAAGTTACATCAATGTGTGCTGAAGGTGTAAAGCACTAGGATCCTGGCCGCTCTCCACATGCACTTGCCAGTTAATCAAGAGCTGTGGGTGGGCTTGGCCTACCCTAGGTGGGTGGGTGGTGTGGTGCAGGGCGCAACATTTTTCTGTTTTTTTTTAATGTGGTCTCATGAACCACGGATCAGATATTGAACTGATCAGAACAGACACTACACTAGACCTTACCCGAAAGGCCGAGAAAGGTATAGGGAGCAACAAATTATCAGTTTCCCAACTTGGTATTTTTTCCCTCTAGTCTCCTTCGGTAAGAAGAACTGAAAAAAACTGTGATGTTGTAAAAGGGCAAAATACTTGAAATAAATCGAGAACAGAAGTTTTGAGGGTCAGAAGACAAATTTGTGTCAAATGTTACACACAGGAACGGGCAAAATGAGGCGCCAGGGTACTGATTAATCATTTTTTCTCTTCATGTTGTTATTTATGCTTGGCTATGGTCGACTAGAACATAGGAATTTCTCTCCCAGGTTCTCTCTCTTCCGGCACCATCTTTGAAAACCGTTGGAGAATATACAGGGCGTCCTATATACAAAATGGACCCTGATGCTAATGACACACGCTTAGTACTTGTGCTCATAGTCAAGATCATCTGTTGGTTCTCTGATGGCTGAGAGAGGTTTCTGAAATGTTGGACGCTGAACTGTGGAGGAAGGATTCACACAAACGCTAGGTTCTCTGCTCTAGGAGTTCTGTTCTCTCTTTCTCTAAACATATCCTTGGTCCTTTGCTTGTAGGACTTTTATCGTATGCTCTCTGTAAAAATTAGTACTTTCACAATGTCAGACTGATGCTTCCGTTAATGTCAGAAATTGTTCTTACTGCTGTAAGTAATTATAGATCCATGTCCTCCGGGACATCCGTTAAAGTTGGAACGATACAGAGAAGATTAGTATGACCCCTGCGCAAGGATGACACACATGAATCGAAAAAAAAGAGGTATAGATCCGTACGTCCAGGTCTAAGACCCTCCTCCCTGCATGTTTGTTGTTGTTTTCGTCTTTTTTTCCATTGCTCGTATTTCTCATAGTTGCGCACATCTGCTCTTTGTCTAGTATCGGCAGAACGTCAGGAATTGGTTTTTGATTTTCCCTTCTGTTGCTTGGAGCTCTTAGTGTTCACAGATCGGCTCTTGTTTAGTCTGTCTGCAGGATTAATGATA
This sequence comes from Chara braunii, assembly GCA_003427395.1. Lineage (NCBI taxonomy): Eukaryota > Viridiplantae > Streptophyta > Charophyceae > Charales > Characeae > Chara > Chara braunii. The sequence goes on along the minus strand of BFEA01000110.1, from coordinate 2,154,398 downwards.
ACATCAGATGCCATGCACAAACCTGTTGTCAATTGCTGTGTTTTTGTGCTCATCCTACTCGCCCTTCTCCAACCAATTCTGGCCGTCTGCCTGGAATCTTGAATCTTCCATCATCCCTTCGGTGTTAGCCCCTTTCCATCTCTTATTGCTTCCTCCCCCCCCCCCCCCCTCTCCTCTTCCTTTCCCCCCTCTGCTTCCCCTTTCCCTGTCATGTCCCTGTCACCGTCTCTCGAGAGTGTTGTGCTTTTGTGACTGTTTAGGTTGCCACATTTTGCAGTACTGAGGATGATGCAACTTTCTGGAGCCGGCTGATAAAGACGGACAGTGGAGAAGAAGAAGAAGAGGTGAGGGCACGTTTCTTCACCTTTGCTAATTATGAGGACTTTGTGGCTCAGATTTGAAGAGGATTGTGAGTCTTGTTTTGTCATTTGTGAAGTTGTGATGCTTGAATTAGCCATGTGCTCATGGATGTTTCGGATGAGTAAGTACTTGCTGCAACTGTGCTGGGGTGGATGGTCTGAATGCCATGACCGGTATGGTTAGTATCACCAGTTTTGAACACCGGGTCACAGTTGCAGTGGCAAGGCTTCCGGCTGTTATAGCTGAGGTCACCGGTTCCATTCCGCTTGGCTGCGGAACGATCAGGGCTGCAATGACAAACTTACCAACAAAGGTATCACGGACACGAGTATCAGAGTGGAGCCTGGAAGCCGGATCTTTTCGACGAGCCTGTGTTTTCACATCCTGCGGTGTTGCCCTCTCTATCGACGACCCTCTATCGTAAAAGTCTGGTTGCTGACTCAAGCTTGTGTTTTCGCGTCCTGCGGTGTTGCCCTCTCTATCGACGATCCTCTATCGTAAAACTCTGGTTGCTGAGTCAAGCTTGGTAGTTGGGTCAATCCGAGTTCTATGGGTGCAAACAGGCATCGCAGGGGTATTCTTGTTGGAGAAGGAAAATAGTTTGTTCTTTCAGGTCTCCTCTTTTCCGTAACACCAAGCAAGGTGTCTTCCAGAAACAGGCCAGGTTCTTCTGTTTCTTCAACCTCTTTTTCATGTTGCGTAATCCTTTCCCACACACACAAGTGTGGTGATGCTGCCCTAGAGGAGAAGGGGAAATTTGTTTTGTGTTGTCTCTTAGTTATTGCAAGTTCGTGGCCTATTTTTTTGACTCATCGGGAGCTTTGCCAAGTACCATTGGTTGTGTTATGTACATGCATTCTTATTCAGGAGGTACGCTGTGCCTTTGGTTGATGTGGATGACATGATGGACATAGTTGAGATGGCATTTGGCAGGGAGATCCGTTGTACATTGATTCTTGGTTCAGTCCAGGATTTTTCAGTTGTTGTTGGCCAATGAGAGAAAAAATGAAAGAGGAGATAACACGAGGGTGATGGTACAGTAACGAGATGAGGGAGAATTGTCATTAAGGGTATTCATGTAGTCTCCTATTCTCCTTCTTTTCCCACTTCTGGCTCTTTCTCTCTCCGGCTATTGTTTAATGTATTTACTTGCCTTGGAACTTCGGTATGACGCGATGATTTGAACTAGGGTCATAGTGAACAAACATTGCGTTAGTCTTCGAATGTCTGCATTAGGAAGAGGACAGGTGACAATGGCATTTTCTCCCAAGTATAGCTGAGCTCTTGGGGATGTGCTTTGTGGTTTGTATGCGTATTTTTGGTATTTGCCTTCTTACAAAGAGACAGTGACAATGAGGACCTTGGGGCGAGGGAGTGAGTGTCCTTCGCTTGTCGTAAGAAAACCCTTTTGTTGCATCTTGGGCCGGCATGGGAGGAACATGGCTGCATCTGTGCTGTTTGGCGAAGTCTCTGGGATTTTGAGCGGTGCACTGAGAGGGAATGTTCTACACTCGTTTTCTGCTTCAGGTAACTTTGCAGCCGCGGGCGGCCAGGAACGTTGCAACTTATGCCGAAGGCTATGAAGAGGAGGAGGAGAAGGCACGGAAGAGGAAAGGTGGATCGGATTACGAGAAGCCGCGGAGGAAACGGCCGGTTCAAAGATCTGTTGAACCTGTTATCCCAGCAGCACCAGTTGAAGGGGCCGCTGCCCGCGTGATTGATTGGCCCGGTGAGCCCAATGGTCTGTCGAAGAGGGATGCTCTTGCATTTGTAAAAGCGGTGAGTTGTCGGTGTGGTTGTTGGGTGAGTGTTTGTGTGTGAGTGGGTGTGCTCGTGTGTGCACCAATCACTGTATGTCTCTTTTCTTGCCTTTCTCCAACGTTTGTCACCTTCAGGGTTGGTCTTCAAACACCAATACTTCCCCCGGCCGTTTTTTCCCGATGCGACTTTCGGGGCTTGCCCTACCACACCAAAATGGCTGGTGGTGCCTGGGAAAACATGAAAAGGAACGTGCCCGTGCCAATTTGTTTTTTATGGGCATTCAGCAGATGTCAGTGTCGGGAAAAGGAGGCTCAGAAGTCGTGGGGGTTTCAGTCCAGTGCACACTGCTCTCTTGGAATGTTCCGATGACAAAAAACATTTAAAAATAAAAAAAAAGGGTTCTCACTGTGACATGCGATCACCCACAAGGAAGGAAATAAGAAAAGAAAGGACGTACTTGCAGTGGAACTCAGGTCAATGAATTTGGCTGGATTTCCGGTCATATGCTTCCAAAATCTTCTTAGTCAAAGAAAGCGGAGAGGGACAACAGGAGAGGGAAACAAATGGCTGTTTCACAGGGATCGCTTACAGTTTCGAGGGTTACGAGGAGCGACCCTCTGTCGTTAATGACTCTTTATACATGATGTTACTTCCACTGTGGATCTGGATAAACCTTTTTTTTTGGGGGGGGGGGCGGGGATCTGGATAAACCTAGTCAGGAAGGGAAGCTGATTTCTCGCCTCTGCCCTGGGCTCTATCAGTCTGCAGGGCTCCCTACTGATGCCTTAAGCCATCCTCTGGCTTGACCCTTGAGCGAAACGGTCTATCACACACCTCCACGAAGATGATGTGACGATGAATGCCCTCAAAGCAGGTGCCATGCGGCCCCTTCATGCTTTCCCTGTCCATGTGCACATGCTGTGACATCCGGTTTAACATACCGAAATATGTTGCAGACATGGAGTTCATGCTATGCTGGCAGTGTACTTTTGAGGGATAATAGGTCACAGAACACTGAGTGAGTTCTCGACCAATCAACACGATCTAGATTGCAATCTAATGCTAGATTGGTCGGACCGGACCGGGTGGGGTGGTGTCGGCTCGATTCTTTTCTTGGCCAGGCAGCGAAGGAAGCTGACGAGCGGAAAAAGGGATTTGAACCCTCAACCTTAGCCTTGGCAAGGCTATACTCTACCATTAAGCTATGTTCGTCTATTAGGCTAGTTTGGGAGTTTGCGATGAGAGGATTAAGGTACAGTGTGTACCAGCCATGGGCCAATTGCTGGTCCCATACACCGGTTAGAATACAAAGAAAGAGTGTTGTCATCGAAAAGGTCCCAAAGGTGCCAGTACCTTTCCTGGAATTCTAGTGCATCACCGATGTACTATCGAGTCTTCCTGGAGGATCAGGGCCGTGATAATCATGGAAGTCTTTGTCATAGAAGAAGGGGGCGTGGTTCTGGTGGTCACAGCTTTGATCAGATGACCACAAGCAATTGACAGGATGCAAGCGGTGGAACCTGTGAAAAGGAAGAGGTCCGGGCAAGTGGGGTATTCACTAGCTGAAATGGTGTGATTTTTTTTTTCACAAATTGTGAGATGGATTATGAAAGTTTTTGAACGGAGACTTTGTCATGCTATGACATTTGTGAAAGTCCTTCGACTCTCCTGGAATCCTTTGTGACAACAATTCTGAAGCTTCCTGGTGTTACGTTAAAATCTCAGATCGGGCTATCCCCCTCTTGGTGATGTCGAAAAGTTGCAATTATAATAATGTCAATTTTTCCTGAATTTCTATATTGGAATATAGAAATTCAGGAAAATTTGACATTATTATAGAGTAGGGTTCTGACTGTGACATGCGATCACCCACAAGGAAGGAAAGAAGAAAAGAAAGGACGTACTTGCAATGACGTTAAAATCTTAGACCGGGCTATCCTCTTGGTGATGTTGAAAAGTGCATATGGACGGAACTCTTCCTCACCATGATGTTGAATGGACATTGAGGAACACAATGTGTGATGGGATGGTTGCAGAACTGGCTGTAGGACAAGGAAGACGTGCTGTGTCACATGGAAATTCATTGATCAGGGCGGCGTGGTCATGCTGATAATGATGTGGCTGCCAACAATCGTGACGGGGAAATTCTGTCATGCGAGAAGCCAATGCAACTCTGGACTTGCTCACAACATGCACACTTGAGAACCGATGGCAAGACTGAACTCTTTCAACTAAAAAAACAACAACAATGGACTTGTCTTAAACTCAATCTTAACAGCTGCACAACTTGCGGCTATGGCCGCCGAACACGGTCTCTACCACCAGCCTCACTCTCTCCCTCACTGTCTCATGCGTGCACGTACGAGGATCACCCTGAATGTCCCCACTCAGCACAGCCTCACACACTCTGAACACTCTTCGCCAACAGCTGGGCGGCTATGGCCGTCGACATCTTCCTCCTGCTGGCTATGGCCGCCGACATCTACCCCACTGGCCAGCTATGGCCGCTGTCTTCTTCACTGCCCACTTCGTCTCCAGGCACCTGCAGACCTCCATGCACAAGACACCAAGGCAGCTCTTCCGCATGGCTCACAGGCGAATGAATGAATGGCTGGACGCTGCCTGTTTATTTATACTTCTTCGGAGGTACCCGGACCCTGCCTCCAGACCTGTGGGCCTGGGCCAAAACGTGTGGCCCAGGGAAGCTTCCAGACGTTTGGCCTTCTGGGCCAAAACGTGTGGAACTCTCTGCATGCTCCAGAACCCTCCCCACGTGCAGCCCTTACCCAGGTACATGCTGGCTGGAACCCCCCTACAGAACCCTACGGACTTCTGGAACCTACAGACTCCACAGACTTTCGACAGACTCAGTAGAGACTTCTAGAACAGGCTTTCTAGGCCTATTGGTAACAGACCTAGCTGCTAATCTACAGACATAGGGATCAAGTCCTACTGACCAAACTACAGACTAACCTAAGTCGTAGGACAGGTTTGGGGATCGAATCCTACTCAGGTCACGGGGTCTATGTGCAGGTACAGGGTAGGTCTAGGGGTCGAATCTCACTCAGCACACAGGGTCAATGTACAGGGTTAGGGCACAGGTCTAGGGATCGAATCTCTGTGACTGCAGTACAAGGTCAACTGGGTGAAACCGTTTCACCAACAATCATGACGGGGAAATTCTGTCATGCGAGAGTAGTACACGCACCATGATGGAAAACATCGTTGGGGTGATAATGATGATGGCCATGTCTGTCATGGCCCGAATGGGAGAGGGCAGAAAATTTGGGGCATGGTGTCCATCACGCATGCAAGAGGACAGAAAAAATGGGGATGATGATCGGAAGACTGGCTGACTGATGACGAAGTCTGCCATGACTGCAAGAGGACAGAAAACATGGGAGTGGCAATCACGAAACGGTGACGGCTGAAAGGCAGAATATAAGGAAATGTGCCATTCTAGCATGCATGTGATTGCTATTCCGACCATGTTCATGTCAGTGGTTCAGCCATGTGTCTTGTTTTCTTGTCAGTACATGTCAAACAACTTGTTTCCCTTTAGCATATTGCCTCAGCAATCTGTGTGACGGAAGTGGAATGAATTCATCTTCTCTCAGTTGAGGGAGTCATTCAGTGACAATCAGGATGGCCTCCAATGCTACTGACTCAGAGTCATGAGATGCTTTCTCCTGCTGAGCTCAGAAAATTTGCTTACCTCTATTTTCAGTTTTTCAGAGGCAACACTGGGCGGATCCAGTAATCAAGCTTTTAGCCTTTTACCCCTTCGACCCCTCCGTAGCCCAGAAAATTAAGTAAGGCCGAGAAAGGTATATTTGTTTACCTCTATCGACTCTAGTAGCAAGTGAATTACTCCTTTGGGCATTCAAGTTTTGATGTTCCTGGCCGCAATTTCGGGCTTCTATGAACCGAAATCATCCAGCCTGACTGGAGGGGATTCGGTCTAAGGTCTGACGATGCCGGTTCAAAAAAATGTCAAACTTGCAGCTGGGGATGTCAAAGTTAAATGGCAAAAAAAAAAAAAGAGTAAAAAAGTTGGATGTCCAAAGTCAAAGGAGTTTTCTTTCGTCCAGCTACTGGCGAAGGAACCGGGGGCTGTCACTCGCACTGCTGTGTTTTCTCATTTAATTGAATTGAAGAACTTGTCTGTGGAATGAATTCAAACAGAAGTGCATGTGACGGGTCTGTAAACTTGGTTTTTTCCTCAGGTGAAGAAGTTTGGCGATAAGAGCAGGATGGACCTGATCGCCGCTGAGGCAGGTGGTGCTGTGGAGGCTGCCAGCAGGGAGTCTCAGATTGCACTGTGGGATGCTCTTCTTGATGGCTGTGCAGAGGCTGTCCAGGCAGGATTACATGAGATGAAGGTACTGTTTGCCATATGCCATATGAGTCATGAATGTGATGGGCAATAAGCCAATCTGGTTGGCAGTACATACCTGATGCCGTCTGGAATGGATACGGCTAAGAGTGGAGCTTTTATGCTGTTGATCAAAGTTCAAACCAGGAGTACCATTTCCAGCTAGTTTCTACCGACGTGCTTTGCTTTGTCCTTTGGTTGGTTGGTTGGTTGGTTGGTCCTATGGCTAGCTGGTTGGACCTATGGATGGTTGGACATAGGGTTAGTTAGTTGGACCTAATGGTTAGTTGGTTGGCTGGACCTATAGCTAGTTGGTTGGAGCTATGGTTGGTTCTATGGTTGGTCCTATGGCTCGTTGGTTGGGCTTACGGATGGTTGATTGGTTGGTCCTTTGGCTAGCGGGTTGGACATATGGCTAGTAGGTTGGGACCCTGGACCTACGGTTGGTTGGTTGGTTGGGACCTATGGATGGATGGTTGGACATATGGCTAGTTGTTTGGAACTAGGGTTTGTTGGCTGGTTGGACCTACGGCTAGTTGGCTGGTCCTATGGCTAGTTGGTTGGAGCTATGGATGGTCGGTTGGTTGGTCCGTTGGTTAGTTGGTTGGTTGGTTGGTCCTATGGCTAGTTGGCAGGGGTTAGGTTAACTCACCTATGGATCGTTGGTTGGACCTATGGCTAGTTCGTTGGACCTTGGACCTAAGGTTGGTTGGTTGGTTGGACCTATGGATGGATGGTTGGACATATGGGTAGTTGGTTGGACCTATGGTTTGTTCGTTGGTTGGACCTACGGCCAGTTGGCTGGTCCTATGGCTAGTTGGTTGGAGCTATGGATGGTCGGTTGGTTGGTCCGTTGGTTGGTTGGTTGATTGGTTGGTTGGTCCTATGGCTAGTTGGCAGGGGTTAGGTTGGACCTTTTGGCTAGTTGGTTGGAACTATGGCTAGTTGGTTGGACCTATAGTTAGTTGGTTGGACCTATGGTTAGCTGGTTGGTTGGAACTATGGCTAGTTGGTTGGAGCTATGTTTGCTCCTATGGTCGGTTGGTTGATCCTTTGGTTAGTTGGCAGGGTCTTAACCCACTGGAACAAAATGGCGGGTAGCACCAGCCGGAAAGAAAAAATTGTGCCCGCACCTGTTTCTTTGAGAGGGTATTTGACGGTTATGATCAGATGGTGATTACCTCTGTCAGAGGACATGAATCTGGACCCAGCACTGTGAACCTGTCCAATCGTTATATCCATTTATGACCTGCGACCGTCCTCGCCTGAATAGAACGCCCGGTCATTATACCTGTAATTGGGACAATTTTCAGTCTATTGATGCACCAATAATGACCAGCCGCTCCCTGATCCTGTAATGGACAAGGGCTTGGCACGTGAGATTCATCAAGACAAAAAGAAAGCGAAAAAAATTCAGAGTGTACTATGTGACTCACATCAGTGGCTGTTATTTTCCACATTTGAAAGAAGGTAGGTAGCGTGTCGTTTGCGGAGTTATACTTTTATGAACGTTGAGTGCTTTACCAGCTTTACTTGTGGGCAATGGGTCACGCTAAGGTTGTGCTATCCACTGAGAAGCCTCTTCATAACCAAGTTACGATGGTGTCTCCTGTCCATGCAGCGCCCGTCCGAACAACTTCCTTATGCACTGTCTTTTCTACACCTGCATTCAGGCATTTACCATCTTCACCCAAATAGAACACCGGGTCATATTTGCGGTGCCAAGACTGAAAGCTGTGCCAAATACAGCTATTATGACTGGGTGTTGTATTCAACAGTAGTAAGCAGTGACATGATTGACATATGGTGTGCCCTTGCGGATGGCATCTGGATGTTTTGCTGATGGAGGTCGCAGTGTCGTTTGTTCAATCGAAAAAACGCAGGTGTCTATTCTGGATTTCTTCGGGAATCCGGTGCGAGCTGCGGAGTTCCAGCAACGAGTCAGGGAGCTGATAATGCTTGCAAAGCGCGTGAAGAAATATCCTAATCCTCATCAGCAGTTCCTGCTGAAGTCTAATCCAGGATTTCCTAGGTGGAACAAACTCTGTGGATGGGACCAAGGTACATAATCTATCAAATGTTTGATGAAACCTTTGTATGGAATCTGTATCTGTCAATGGAACCTAGGCATGGAATCTGTTAATGTGGATGGAACCCAGTTTCAAGGTCTTATCTATGAATATGGATGGAACCTAGATACAGAATCATTCACAATGTGGAAGGAACCTAGGTACAGAATCTGTTAATGGCCATGCAACCTTGGTATATAATCTGTCAATTTAGATTGAACCTATGCATAGAATCTGCTAGTGTGGATGGAACCTAGGTACAATATTTGTCAGTGTCGATGGAACCAACGGTCTTCACCCAAATAGAAACTCGGTCATTCGTGCTGCATCTGGACTGCGGGTTCGCCCAAATACAGCTTTAATGACCAGGCATTATATACGGGTGAAGACGGTAGGTGAAGAATCTGTCTGTGGGGATAGAACCACAGTCTGTCAGTGTGGACGGAACTTACGTATAGAATCTGTGATTCTCGATGGAACCTACTATCGTTACCTGAATCGGACACCCCGTCCTGGGGCAACTTTCTGTCCAGGTACAGCTACAATAACACACTGCATCTGGACTGGAAGTTGGCCCAGGTACAGCTATGATGACCAGGCGTTCTATTTGTGTAAAGACGGTAGGTGCGGAATCTGCCGAGGTGGATGGAAAACAACTTTCAGAATGTGACTGTCTTTGCTGTAAGATGCTTTCTGTAGCGGAAGACTGAGCACGGCCTCCTAGACTACCCTGACCGGCATCATTGCAGTACAGAAAACATTTTTTTTTTCCCCCTTTCCTTTCATGTGCGGGCAAAAGAAAACTAACATTTATGTGACTTGCCGACCCTGGGTCCCACCCTTGAGTTCTTCGGGAACAGGCAAAAACTCCTAATTTCCCAACACTGGCAGAGGTACTAGTGGTTTAAAGAAACGTGTTTGGAACCTAGGTGCATTGTCTGTCACAGTTGATGGAACTCGCTGATATTATAATCATTATTATTGTTATTATTTTATTTTATTTTAACCAATTCAATTACCTGTTAAATCTGGACAGGACAGCCTTTCAGGCCTTTTTTATTGTCATTGTAGTATAACGGGGAACCCCGTAGCAGCCACGTTCGTGCTCAAGCCTCCAACGAGGGAACATGCGGGAGCTGCACCCACCAGCAGGTGCGATAACTGGTACAGCAGGTGGGCTATACCGGCCAGGGGTGAGCCGGTAGCATCAGGACTGAGCTTCTTCGATGATGGGCCAGTTGCTGTGCCTCTCCTCCGGTCCCCTCTCCCTATCAACATCAGCTGTCTCTGGTAAATGCCACTCAGGGGGACCATCGGTCGCTTCCTGTAAGGTGTTTAGACAGTGTTCAAGCTTAACCCCTGGAGGAAAAAAACAAATTGTGTAACATAATAGCAGGGAAAAGTCCCGAAAACAAAGAGAAATTAGTACGCTTCCAGGGAGTCGCGGCTGAACTTCAGTTTTCATTTTTGTTTCACATGTGTTGCCTCTATTCCATAATTCTAGGAAAGGATGATGGGCTCTTCGTGAGGGCATGCTCACAGTAGGACTCTTTCTATACCAACTTCTGGATGTGATTGCGGTCAGATTCATCCGGGTCTGTCTGTAATTACAGTCATATCCATTTAGAAAGTGCTGGTGTGAGTCTGCCCTGATCGTATCGTAGTTGAGGGCTGTTTATTCTGCATGCTTGTATGTGAACCTCATCGCCAGCCAATTCCCTTCTTTTCTTTGTTCCCTCCAAAAGTGTCCTTTTTCATGCTTTTTGGTAATTGCCAGATACTTTCCGTCGTTGAATGCGTTGTCATATTGTTGCATTTATGGCTATGTTATATGTGTGTTCTGATATTGGTGCATTTATGGTTATGTCCTATGCACAGTGGATGACGCAAAGCTTCTGCTGGGAGTGTATTTCCATGGATTTGGAAATTGGGAGAGAGTCAAGCAAGATGAGGCACTCGGATTGGCTGACAAAATGTTGCCATCAGGGTCATCTCCAGACGATGTAATTCTGCCGAGGGCCAATCAACTTGAATCAAGGGCCAGTGCACTTCTTCGCAAGGTATGCCCTCGAACGTGGAACTGCAAATTCGTGGCCAGTGTGGCCACACCTTCTTCACCTGGTTGGTCACAACCGGTGACTTTGTGCAGAGCTTTCGCTTTCGCTTGAGCTATCTTACCTCCTACCCCGGAGGTCTTTGCTATCGTTGTTTGGTAAGTTTCAGGCTATGATTTGCTGGCTCCCAGCCAGCCAGGCAAGGGGGACCAGCCCCCCAGGGAAACCGAGCGGTTCAAGAAAGGGGCGGCATGAATTTGCCAAGGGGCATATAAAGTTGTAATCATGTTTTGAGGCGGGGGGTCCAGGCAGACCTTGCAATGCGGTCAACAAGGAACGAATTCCGACTTCATGCTGGACTGTCGTAAACCACGGGCACGTTTCCTTGCCATTTTTCTTCGACGCAGTCGTGCCCGCACCGCAAGTTTCAGGTGTCGTGTTATCGGAGCAAAATGGCTGTCAGCACTAGCCAAAAGGTCTCTTCATAGTTGTGATCTCTAGTTTCGGGGATAGTCCTGGTGATATCTAGTTTGTCTCTCTCGTTTGTGAACTAAACCTCTGGTTTGTCTCTGCTTGTGGTGGTCTTGCACTTCATTCATAGGTTAGACAGTGGCTACCGTCTTCAGGAGTGGCGGTCAAATGAATTGTTTGTGATGAGACAGTAAAAGCTTAATTCAACTGTTATGCTCTCGAAGATACACGAGGGAATAGGTTTTCACAAGACGGTCTTGATTCAAATGTTATGCTCTCGAAGATACGCGAGGGAATAGGTTTTCACAAGACGGTCTTAATTCAAATGTTATGCTCTCGAAGATACACGAGGGAATAGGTTTTCACAAGACGGTCACCCTTTTGACCATGCCAACGGTGTCGAACACATGGTCTAAAAGCGGACGCTCGCTCTTTGTCTCTCTCCTTCTCTCTGTGCCTGCTACGTACAGGAGCTTGAGGTGATGGACTTGCAGGCAAAAGCAGAAGAACATGCGAAAGGCGATACGAAGAGCATTAAGGGAAGAGGGAAAATACCGGGGTTCATTTCACAACCGGACAGGCGGTGGGGGAACGGATGGGACTCAACTGTGAAGGCGAAGGGCTGTAAGACCGCAATGGTAAGGGGGGAGTGGGACAGGGATAGGCCAGGGAGGAGAGGAGGGGTTGAGCGAAGTGAGAGGGCGGAGAGGGGCATGAAGAGGGGAAGGGAGGATAAGGAGAGGGATGGGTTTGGGAAGGAGGAGGGTGAAGTATCCGACAGGGAGAATTCAGGCAGGGAGAGAATAAAAGGCGGGCTACCCCTCTCAGATGACATCAAGGAGGCCAAGTGGCGAAAATGGTGCGTAGAGAAGATGATCGACCATTCGAAGACTCTGAACAAACTACGCAAAATCCAGGAGAAGAACTTACCCAAGGAGAAGGTGGGTCCTCCATTCGAGAAGCATCTTTCTTTTGTTTTCTCTTCTATTTTAGGCATTTGATTAAACCACCACCACAACCTCTCTGTTTTGTAAACAATGGGCTCAATGAACTTTCAATAAAAATGTTGTTACCATAACCTGTTTTTTTTTTTTCAAACGAAGGGTGACGGCCTTCGGATGTCGTCATTGAGATGATTGGCCCCGGCCCTCAGGCAATTCAGAATTATTTTATTCTGTTCATCTGATTGCATCGGAATTCGAACTTGGGTCTGTATTTCAACAGTTCATGCATTTACCAACTGAGCTAGGCTTATGTGAGTGAAAGTCGAAACTAGAAAAGAAAACAGACCTAGGTTAAGAGGGTTTTGGTGCAGGTCTTGGTGGTAATAGCAAATATATTCAAGTGAAAACTTTGAAGACCGAAGTGGGGAGGTGTTCCATGTCAGCAGCGCTTGGAACTGGGTCAGTTGGCCCTCAGCTATGTGGAAGCCTTGTATCGAGGGTGCATTTCGCACCGCACATCGAAAGGGGTCGGGTTAGCATTCTTGGACCGGGTTGTGGGGGTCGATGGCAATAATGTAAGCAGCTCAAGAAATGCCTGGCGGGGACTGTGGCGACGGTGCTTTTTCCTACTGGACAGCTCGTCCGGCCTTGAATGGGATTAACCAGAGATCGAGTGCAGAAGAAAGAAAAAGAAGAGTGGGGTCACATTGTTTGGTCACAGTTTCGCCGGCTGACGGAGTGCTTCATCATTGGTAGTGTGAAGAGGGGCTGACACCAGTGTTCAGATAGGTACAGTGAAAATGACCCTGGACTGTGAATTCTGTAAACCTATGGCAGAGAGAGACCACAGTGCTCGTCATGCAAGAGGTCGGGACTTGGGATGACTGAGCTGATCGCTGATTTAAAGTTTGTGTTAGACTCTGCTGAATGCTAGTGTCGTGAAGATTAACAAGAGGGAGGCAATCTGGGAGGAGGGAGGCGACGGAGAAAGAGGAGGCGAGGATGGAGGGACAAGGGGGATGATGGAGGTGGAGGCGGCAATGGTTTGTTTGAATTATTTCCCATTTTAGTATGTTGTAATACTTCAGGCGGTGCTAGGACGAGGGAGGCAATGTGGGAGGAGGGAACCAATGGGGAAGAGGAGGCGATGGAGGGAGGAGGAAGGCACTGTGGGAGGATGGAGGCAATGGAGGGAGTGGAGAAGAGTGGAGCGATTGCTGTGTTTTCATCGCCCTCAATGCTGCCGTCCACACATTTTCTTTTTTTTCCCTATGTCGTACGCACATCGCTCTGTGTGTGGATAGGGGCCATCGCTCCACTCTTCTCCACGGAGGCGGTGTGGGAGGAGGGAGCTAATGGAGAAGAGGCGGCAATGGATGGAGGAAGGCACTGTGGGAGGACGGAGGTGATGGAGGGAGTGGAGAAGAGTGGAGAGATTCCCTCTCTCTCTCTCTCTGTATCTATCTTCACTCCATCTATGCTGTCAGCCGAATGTTTCTTTTTTCTTTTCCTATGTTATACGCACATCGCTCTGCGCACGGATAGGGAGGCTTTGCAAGTCCTATGTTTCTTTTTTTTTCCCTATGTTATACGAACATTGCTCTGCGCACGGATAGGGAGGCTTTGCAAGTGCAAGTCCTACGGAGAGAAAGAAGAAGAAGTGCAGTTGGAAGACGAGGTGGAGGCTGTCGCATGAAGGATTGCGACGCCGCGCCCTGGACTCTCTCTCTCTCTCCCTCTCTCGCACTTCCACACACACACAGGCACATGCGAAGAAGACGCGATGAACTTGCCTCGGGCTATGGTGGACGGTGAGGGGCAGCTTTGACGACTGTGCCCGCACGAAAAGGGGATGCCCATGCTTGAATCACCATTTTTTTTCGAAGCGGGCTCACTGCAATTTTTGGAGGCCCCGCCGAGCCTCTAGCATCCCCCAGGACCGAAAAGAGGTCGAGAAAGGGGTTAAGGTTGGCGCTAGAAGGGCTCGGGACCCCGCTTGGTTGTCATGCCCGAACGGGCACCTATGTGCCCTCCGGAGGGGACTGCTACCCCGGCCCCTGGGATTTCATCCTAGGAAGTGACCTGAAAAAAAGGTGGAAGTGACATAAGCAGAAAAAGAAAGTATGAAATCTTCTCTTTAGGTTCTGGTAGGCTTCTGCCATATGAGTTTGCGAGTTCAGCGAATCATTGGAAATTTGTTGCCATGTGCGGAATTTTTGAAGACGATGGAAAGGAACCAGAATGATGCTCCCTGGAATGGACAAGGATCCATAACCATAAGGGCTAAAGAACAATCTTGTTTGCCCGGGGTCCCCGCCGTGCAAGGGCTAAAGAAGCATAAGGACCTGTCCATTAAAAAAAACAACAACAATTGATCTAAACAGCCTTACCAACTAGGCTAGCGGGCTGCCCGGGTCACCTTGTTTCCCGGGGGTCCCCTTCGTGCAAGGGCCAAACAAGGTCCCAGCAAAAAAGAAAACAGAAAAAAAAAAAATAATTGAAAACTTTTAAAAAACACTATGTTATGCAGAAAAATAAACTGAGCAACGTTTGCCTCACGGTCACATCAAAGTTCTTTACGGTTTAAAATAAGAAAGTTAATTTTTTTTTTTTTTTTTTTGGCCCGGCAGGGCAAGCACTCATGGGCCACTCTTGTAGCCTAGGTCACCAAGTTCGTTCGTAGGACATAATGCAAATGGCTAGGGCTTTGCTAAACGGGTTAATCCATGTGCGATAGAGTGATGAAGACAAGGGCCTTGCTCTCAGATTTGATAATGAGTAAATCACAAGTGCTTGACGATCTCAGATTTGATAGTGAGTAAATCACAAGTGCTTGATGATCCATCGGCAGTGGTCTTCAGTAAGCCGGATGAATTAATGAACGATAGCTTTATGCATCTATTACTCAATTCCCTGCACTCCTTTCAGGCGTCTTCTCAATTTGATTGAAATTCAATGATTTAATCAATGCCAACATACAGAAATTAGGTCTATTCAAAGTACGGGAGGAAGATCTCGGTGGAGCAAACATAGGACATGGACTATGATAAACTAAACGATAAGGATGCATTTCATAAGTGGTTTCTTGGCTCCTTTGTTTTTTTGTCTAATTTGTAAGACACCCGATAAACATAATCGTTATAGAGCTTTGACTACAATAGGCAGAAAGACATTATTCATGAACAGATCACAAGTCCGGATGAATTGCATTGAACAAAATGCTGCTGCCTACTCTCTTTAAGACCAAGAAAGAAAACAAGGAAGGTCTTTAAGAGACACGGCAACTTTCAAGCACTAAGGGATCTGTCACTTGGTGTGTATCTCTTTCTAAAACTCCCATAGGCTGTTGAGAAGGTTGGGAAGTATTTGAAGCGGATTGGAGCATGTATTGAAGGAATCATGGCCAGGCATGCAGATCAACCCCCAAGCAAAGCCAGAAGTAAGTTTCTCTCATCTTTATATTTTCCCTTTTTCTCCCCCCGAATGCCTCTCATGTGCAAGTCATGCTGTGCTTGCACAGTTATTGTTTACTCAGGGGCTGTCTTATGGCTGCCGGGAGGCCCCTCTCTTTCTCCCTCCCTCCCTCCCTCCCTCCTCTCTCTCTCTCTCTCTCTCTCTCTCTCTCTCTCTCTCTCTCTCTCTCTCTCTCTCTCTCTCTCTCTCTCTCTCTCTCTCTCTNCTCTCTCTCTCTCTCTCTCTCTCTCTCTCTCTCTCTCTCTCTCTCTCTCTCTCAGTGTGTGTGTGTGTGCGAACTATGTGCATGAGGTCAAGGGTGTGGGCAGAGAGAGAGAAAGTCGTTATTTTTTCACTCATATCATCATATGTTGTTAGGAGAGGTTCACCTGAGTGGAGATGTGGATTGGGAATGCATTCAGCAGTAGTGCAAGTTATTCATCCTGCTGGTAGATGGTGTGCATGTCAAGAACTGCCAGAGTGAATGATATAGCTGTTGTCCAACTTGAAAGGATTTCACGCTGTATCAATGACCGAAGTCTCGGTCTCAGAGTTGCAATTGATCTGAGTCCCAGATAGTCCCAGTCCCACTGGTTCAGCTAAGGGTCTAGAGGCCGAAGCGTCGTAGGGTCCAGTAGGGAATCCGTTAGAAGTCGAAGGTTCAGCGCCTGATAGGTGAAGTCTTGCAGGCCCGAAGTCCAATTTTGCAGCAGCATCCTGGGGAAAGTCCAGTAAGTTCTGGAACTGGCAAACTGCAGCAGACAGGCCGCATGGACACCAGTCAGGAGCCGACAACAATTCACTTCAGCAGCTCAGCTGGTATTTATAGGTGCTACAGTGCTTCATCTGGTCACTTGTCAATCCACATGTTGCGGAAGCCGGGTGGAAGTCGGTTAGTAGAGAGTTCTACTTGGCGAGTGCATTCATAGAACGAGTGTGGCAATCCAAGGGGGAGAGAGAGAGAGAGAGAGAGAGACAGAGAGAGAGACAGAGAGAATTTCCTGTGTGGTTTGAACAATGATAGCGATCCTGTGTGGTTTGAACAATGATAGCGACCATAAAGAGAGAGAGAGAGAGAGAGAGAGAGAGAGAGAGAGAATTTCCTGTGTGGTTTGAACAGCGATAGCGACCATAAGGGCTTATAAAACATACTCGGAACTTGTCTAAACTTGCCGCATTGAGAGAGAATCTTTGCTGTTTGGGATGATGACCATCTCTCGGGTGCGTTGGGAGCTTCGTGAACTTTCGCTGGAGATGCATGTCAGGGTTTGCTGTTAGATTGCTGTTGTTTCATTGCAGACATGCACAAAAATGAAAGAAGAAAGATTGAAACCCCACCCTGGGTAGTTGGTACATACCCTGCATGATTAATTCAAAATGCAAATGAATGGTAGAGGTGTGGCTTGAGATCTTCTCTTTTAATACGAGTTACTTCTCTTTCCTTCGCTGTGCAGGAATGTGGCGGCACCTATGGGACTACGTTTCAACGTTCTCGCCATCGTCAACAGGTTGTCGTCTTGGCGAACTGTACATGAAGTTAAAGAACAGTGATTCTCGACCAGGGAGCAGTCAAGAACTACGGCATCAAGCTCCACCACCACCACCACCTCCTCCTCCTCTTCCCCCTCCTCCTCCTGCTGCAAATATTCATGCTCAGCCACGGGGTGGATTCCCGTGCCCCCCTCCTCCAGCAGCTCACACATTTCCCCCACCTCATCTGCATGTCTATCCGCACCCTGCTCCGCCCAGCATGGCAGGTCCTGGACCTGTCCCTGTGCAAATGGGAGCAGCTGCTCCTGGCATGCACGGTGCAGGGCCCATTCTACCCGAACGGCATCAACACTCTCATCCTCCTCCCCTCCCGCATCATCACCACAACTATCGTCCACCGCTTCACAAGCACCCGCCTCTGCCGCAGCATCCTTATCCCTACCATCAGTATCATCATCATAGGGGCATGGATGGCCGGGAGAGGCCATCTTCAGCTGAGGGACGACTAAAAGACGGTGAAGAAGCCCATGCAGAGGCATGGAAAAGGAGACGGAGAGTTGATCCTCGTGATGGAGGTCCTGGTCCTGGCGAGGGAGAGCCTAGAGGCGGTGTCTTTGGCGTCTCAAGCGGGGGGGGGTATGGTGGGAATTTTGGCCGAAATGGAGCTGAAGGCAGGGGTTGGGAAGGTCGGCCAGGTAGCTCTGATGGGTGGGACAGAGGCGCTGGCCCTAATCGGTTAGGGAATGGCTCTTGGTCGGAGGGGGGTCCAGGTGGGCCAGGCGGACCGTATGGAATGCCTATGGAACGAGATCGGCCAAGGTGGGAGGAAAAACATGTGAGGGGCGGAAGAGAAGACGGGTGGAGGGCAGATGGCAGAGGTGGCGGGGATTGGGGTGACCACAGGAGGGACAGCATGCGGTATGGAGGCGGCGGTCCTTTCCCTCCGTACGGTGTAGGACCCGGTTTGCGCCACGGCGGACATCCTCCGCCACACTTACCTCATGCTAACTCCCAGCCCCCTCCCCCTCATCTACCGCAACAACCTCCTCCTCCTCCCCCTCACGCTCCTCCAGCTTACTCGTCTCATTAGCGACTGCTGTATCAAGAGCTAGTAGGAAACAGGTAAGAGTGTGGAATTGCCTTTTTTAAACGTTAGGTGTTGTTATGTCTTTGTTGTGGACAGGAATTACTTTCATCGTCATTGAGGTGACAAGTAACTTTCCGTGTTGATTCATGATTAGGTTGTTGGAACATTGCTTGCCTTCAAGGCCACATACATGACCACTGATTCGATTGAAGGGCAGGAGACGTTGCGTTTTGGACTCTATTAATGCCACAAAATTGTTGGTAAGTTTTGCTTCCGGCCTCTCTCGGGCGAGTCTGGGTTTCTGTGGAGAGACGGGTTGGCGTCGAGGGGGAAGTGCACATTTGAGATTGTCTGTCTTCTTCGTGGATGTCCGTTCATCGTCTCTCTGGTATTGTTGAAGGGTGCATGTGATTCTCTTCCTCTTGTACCTAGTCTTCAAGAAGGGAAGATGCATGCTTCAGGGCACACTCACACTAGCACTTTTCTAAATGTATCTGACCGCAATTCTCGCTGGAGCTGGATGCATCTTACTGCAATCACGTCCACAGCTAGTCCAAAAAAAAGTCCTTGTGTGAGTATGGCCTGAGTAGGAGCTTTTTGGTATCATGCTAAATCTACCTCCGTTTTTAAAGTCAAGATTTCTCTTCCAATTTCATCTTGCCTGACTCTCTTTTGGTCACATGTTTTTTTTTGTTTTTTTGTTTTTTTTTGGGTTCACATGCTCGTGTTCTTATTAGGTTTAAGTGACTTGCCAGCTACATTCTCTTTGCGTTTCCTCGTTTCCTGTATTAATTTATTCATGTCAGTTGTGGTGATTCCCTCCCTCCAGAAAAAAAAAAAAAAGAAATAAGCGTCATACGACCCCCCATAATATCATAACTCTGGACAGGCAGTCGACTCTAACACAGAAGGGTTATTCTGTCATCATTCTGGCTAGGGAGGGGCTGCCCTTTGGTCTGCTTCGGCACAGCTTGGCTGGGTTTATGTGTCGCTTGAGCGAGGGGTGGGTGTTGGGTTTGGTTGGGGGGGGGTGGGGAGGGACCAGGAAGGGGGAGTTCAATGGGGAGTGCCTCAACGACAGTCGTGATGACTTTATGGCTGTGATGGAACGAAGTGTTGCGGTGAGAACAATTACAGAAAGGATGATGTCAAAAAAGATAGAGAGAGAAAAGAAAAAGAAAGGACAATGTCATTGTGAAAAGTGAGTGGTGTGAAATCGGTGAGTGTGGTTATGCCTAGACATTGGACTGTAGAACTCGTGAAGTTGGGGACCGGTTTTTCTGCTCGTCCATTTCTTTTGCTATTGTGGCTGTTCTGTGTGTTGCTGCCTCTTCCTCTGGCATTGTCAGTCATTGTCGGTTCCCAAGGACTGCCATCTCTCGGGCGGGGGGAGGGGTTGGGGGCGGGGCGGGGTGATCTTCTACGGGGATGTGAAGATTCTCGATCGAACCCCACCACACACACAGCAGTGGCCATGATGACAGTTACTTACCGAAGTGGCCATGATGGGCAGTTGTAGAGGCTAGGACAAAGAATGCAAAGTGCGGTCAGGCAGAACAGGTGCCATGACACCCGAAATTGATATCTACCTCGATCGCAGCGTCGCTGTGAGGGACTACTACCTGTGCTCTCTGAGTCTCTGCGATGATGGAGTGCTGGAAACAATAGCCACATCACACAGCATCTTAAGGGCATCGCCACACGGGACATGAAACAAAAGTGAAACAAGGGCATCTGCCCAGGAAAGGTGGCAAACTACGCTCGTTACTATTTATAGCAAACGGATGCACCTGGCCATTTCCTGTGGGAAGATGCAATCGTTTCGTTTTTCCTTTGGTGTGCCGTGTGGCAATGCCCTAAGTGTGGGGACCCACTGGTCTTGTGTTCATACGCAGAAAGCAGGAACCTGGTAGTATCACCAGCATATATTCAGTGGCCCCCAGCAAGCCTGCCGTGCGGCGACACCCGAAGTGTGGGGACCCACTGGTCTTGTGTTCATACCATACTTGCGGCGCACTTAACTGGTGCGCCGTGCGCCATGCGCTCACGGGTGATGTGTGCGGACGTGCGCACCGCGCGCACTGAGCGCGCACTGGCAGTGCGCTGTGGTGCGGCCGAGTGACCCCCATGCCTGCGCACCTGCGGATGCCTTGCTTTTTTTTTTTGTTTTGTTTTTGTGTGTGTGTGTTTGTGTGTGTGCGTGTGTGTGTGTGTGTGTGTGTGTGTGTGTGTGTGTGTGTGTGTGCCCTTGATACAGGCGTGTTTGTCTGCTGTGCCCAGACATCATTCCCCTGACACTATCGGGMCRAACAAAACGCCTGTATCRACGGACACTATTGATTCTCGACAGAGGGCGTTTTGTTCAGCCCTATAGGYCGTTGCTTTTCCTTTTTTTTTTCTTATTTGTTTTTGTCTTATATTGGAAACRGTTACAGCCTCGCTCCACTGCTCTACACATGCACAAAAGACTAAAATATGGCGGTGTATCTTTCCATCTTGTAGCGGAAGATTCACTCTCATTTTGCACATTTGGAGAGTGGTGGAGCGAGGGCCATACAAAGGTAGCCTGGGGCCTCGCTCCACCACTCTCCAAATGTGCAAAATGAGAGTGAATCTTCTGCTAGAACATGGAAAGATACACCGCCATATTTTGTCTTTTGTGCATGAGTAGTGGAGAGAGGCCCTTACATCGCACCTGACTACAGCTGGACTTGCAGCCCTCATGTGACAGAGGGCCTCGCTGCACTAATCTCGAAATGTGCAAAACGAGAGTGAATCTTCCGCTTGAATATGGAAAGATACACCGCCGTGATTTTTGTCCGTTGTGCATCTCGAGAATAGTGCAGCGAGGCCCAGAGGCCCAACGGATTCTGGTGGCAGGTTCGACTACTCTCCAATTTGTGCAAAATTAGAATGAATCTTTCACTAGAACATGGAAAGATACATCGCCTCGTTGTTGGTTTTCAACTTGTCACGGACATTCTCTCTCTTTTTTTTTTTTTTTTTTGTAGCGAAAGGACGGAGGAGACAGCTGTCAGTTCTGTCGTTTTCTATACGTGGAATGAGACAAAAGCAAGGGTTCCACAGATGCGTCCTCATCATGACCGTATTGGACCTCGGAAAGGGCTCAGATACACTGAAGATAGCATGGAGTTGTGTACAGCGAACACGACGACACACAGGTTTTAGGTTTTGGGGCGGCGCGGTCCTGAAAAAAATTTGCGCAGGCAATGTCCTAATTTTGGCTGGGCATGGGAACTTCAATTCACGCCCTCCCCAACTTTTTTTTTTTTTGGCTGACCCGGAATTTTCCCCATGCGGCGCGCAGGGTGCGCGCGCCAGGTGCGCAACGCGCAGTGCACCGCACGTGCGCAAGTGGCGCGCACGGGATGCGCCGCAAGTATGGTTCATACTCAGAAAGCAGGAACCTGGTATTAACACCAGCATGGATTCAGTGGCCCCAAGCGTGCCTGCCGTGCGGCGACACCCTAAGTGTGGGGACCCACTGGTCTTGTGTTCATACTCAGAAAGCAGGAACCTGGTCTTAACACCAGCATAATAGATTCAGAGGGCCCAAGGCGACACCCTAAGTGTGGGGACCCACTAGCGTCGTGTTCATTCTCAGAAAGCAGGAACCTGGTGTTAGCACTAGCATAGATTTAGTGGGCTTTTGTTGAAGGGAAGAAAGAAAGGAAAAGGCGTATGCGCTTTTTGCATTGAAAATCAAATGGCTATTCCGTCCCATTTAGAATTATACGACCTTTAACTAAATCTATGTCTCGTCAGTAATGAGAGGAGAGGAGGATGAAATCCTTTTATGTTTTTGGGGGATAGACATTGAATCACGAGTACCTCCGAGCCTCTTTTTCCCGTCTTGGAGTGGTCTGAATGATCTGCGCTGTCTTGCACTTCTCGTGCTCAGCATAGCTGGATGACGCACATATACGTCGATCGAGACTTGCCACCGTTCGTTAGACACCCGGACGAAAATGCTTTCCGTTGACCGTACAGACGAACCTTTACATTTTATGTCCTTTGGCCTTCATCCGATCTTCTTGTGCTCAGCATAGCTGCATGACGCACATATATGTCGTCCGAGACTTGCCACCGTTCGTTCGACACCTGGACGAAAATGCTTTTGGATGACCGTACAGACGAACCTTTACGTTTTATCAACTTTTATGTCCTTTGGCCTTCATCTCACCGTTCGCAATCAAGGTCTATAGAGCATATGCTGCTTTTCCGTTTTTCTTTGCAGTTCATTGACACAGGTGCCTTCATCTCACTCTACTCGAGGCCCACTGCTCGATAAATCACGACTGCTAGATAAATCACATTTGTAATTCTGGGCCCGCTGCTTGGAATTCTGCTTAGTGTAAACATCAAATCAAACTGCAACTGCAACTTAGGCTCGCCGGTCAGATTTTTTTTTTTTTTTTTTAACAATTTAGACGGTTTCTCGATTAATGCGTGTCATCCTTCCGCAGCGGCTATGCTAATCTTCTCTGTATCATTCCAATTTTAACGGATGTCCCGAAGGACTGGTCGGTCAGATTTTTTTATTCGTCTGTTTGCTTGCTTTCCTTGCCAAGACTGCAATCACGCGGAGGTGGTGAAATGGTTTTATAAAATTATTATAAGGGATGCTCATTGCTGATTATTTAAAACGCTGATTTTTTTCTTCGTTTGTTTGCTTTCTTTCCTTGCCTATTCTGCGGTAATTCCAGGGTGTTTCCCAGCATGGTATAGAATGGGGGGGGGGATGGTTGATAAGGGATGCACAGTGATTATTTAAACCTGAAGTACACGGCCCCAGCCTTGCAGAAAGTTTTTTGTCGCCACAAGCAAAACTCGGAGGGGCCGCGCGGTGTGGGGTGGCGTTGAACAAAGAAAAGAAAAAACCGCTTCCAAAGTGGTGCGGGTTTCATGCTGACACCCGCCCGCCCAGGTGCGGTGTACTGGTGCTCTTAAGGGACGCTGATGATGATCCACACTGCTAGGCTGCGCTTTTGTTTTGTTAATGTTCTGTTTGGAATTACAGGTTTTGGCGGTGGTGTGACATGGAGACATATGACAACAGACAATTAATGATCTTAAATGCAACTGTCACCATCAGCTGATGTGTCTGTGATCAGAGAACTTGTGATCAGAAAACTTTCATCACTTTGACCTACTCTCGGATTACCATGATCGCCCCTTCGACCTACTCTCGGATTACCACGATCGCCCCTTTGACCTACTCTCGGAGTACCACAATCACCCCTTAGACCTACTCTCGGATTACCATGATTGCCCCTTTGACCTACTCTCGGATTACCACAATCGCCCCTTTGACCTACTCTCGGATTACCACGTTCGCCCCTTTGACCAACTCTCGGATTACCGCGATCGCCCCTTCGACCTACTCTCGGAGTACCACAATCGCCTAGTACATTCAAGATATGTGTGGAGTGTTGTGGATTAGCACTAGCTTTTTGTCCGGCACCGACGATTTTTGAAAACCAGCAGTTTGGTATCCACAAACTTCACTTTATTTCATTTGACAATGAATTCTCGCTTGCAGGAGGGCTGAGGAGGCCTCGCACCCAACAGTGTGATCGCCAAAAAAAGAACTGCCGACTCAGCACTTGGTAATTATGATTTTATTTTTTTTCCGGTCGAGAACCAGCGAAGCTGTTTTCGAGTAATTACACCTATTAAGCCATATTGTAAAAGCCCTAGCGAGAGCAATGCTTAAACCACCAGTACCTCGCCCAGCTATGCATTCTGGCCTTTGACGACCGGTATGCCAAGCCTGCCGAGCTTGGCAGTACCAGTAGTTGGACAGGCCGAGGCTGGGGGAACCAGAAGAAAAAAAAAACAGTGAAAATGTAAAAACGAGCAGGATCGCGGGGGATGTGAACGCAGGCGGGTTCATTCTCTGAATTGCTACTAAGAGCATGCACTCTGTGAGGACGTTCGAGTTGTTGCTAGATATCTCAGCACAAGAAGACAAAAAGAAAAAAAGAAATGCCCCCACGTCGTCAGAAAGTGAAAGATAAGAAACGACAAAAAAAAAAAAAAAACACTGCCTTGGCCAGGAAATCAGTTCGAAATCAGTTCGATACATCACTGGAAGTGCCCTATAAGGCTAGCCCTCTATGAGGGCGTTCGAGTGTATCATGGACGACGACCTGCCAGATTGGCAGGAGAATCTGGAAAAAGGAAAAGATACCAAAAAAAAAAGAAGGAACATACTGAGGGCACACTCGCACACTAGCACGTACAATTGCAATTATGCGGCCCTTCCCAGTCACACAGCACGCCCGTATACGTCACAGAACAGAAAGGACAGTCTCGATCTGCTCTAGGAATGCGATTATACGTGCCCGGGGGTCACACAGCACGATGCAGAAAAATGCATCTCTTTTTCCTGCTCTTGTTTTTTTGTTCTTTTTCTTATGAGAGCTGCCCACCGAATGTCGAATTCTTTTTTTGTGTTTCCAGAAAGCAACAGGTCTAACAGAAATACGCAATTGAGGGGGCCTCCAGGGGCGAGGTCCCATTAGCAGTCGGATAGGAGTGTGGCTGATCCAGTGTGACACTGAGTGGCAGCGGCCAGACACGTTTATTACGAATTTCTGGGCTGAGAAAACAGGAAAAAGGCTCAAAAAAAAGAAAGAAACAGAGACCTCCCACCGGAAATCACGGCAGAGTGCTTCCCAGCCATCAGAAAAATGATCTGATGGTGGTGGTTGCAAAAACAGCGAACAAAGTAACCGCCACATTTTTTGGGAATAAAATCGACTTCTGTCAGCAGTGATCCTGGCACCCTCCATACACTCCGTGATTGAAGGAGGGCTCTACCCAATGAGATAATTGCACAACAGCAAGTAAAATGCTGAAAATCTTCTATCCAGTGGGCTAAAGCCGACCCCAACCTCGTTTGGGGTTGGCCACACCCCGTACCGACTAAAACGATTCTGGCGGGAAGCTTTCTTTGCACGGGCATGCCCAGCGTTAAGGAGAGGAGGGGAACAAAGATCTCCTTACTTTTTCGGGTTATACATGTAAAGTACTGACCGTGGGATCACGAGTTTTGCATGGCGGCAGGATTTGGGTCACTCAACCGCCCCACAAACTCGTTTCTATCCTTATCCTATCCGGTTGCTAGTGGAACCTCGCCCCAGAGGTTCCCGCAAAATACGTAAACCCCGCGGCTGTACAAGCCGCTGACATTTACGTGCCCATTTGCGTGAAAACTCAAAATACGTAGCCCGTGACCCAAAAAATCTATCTACATTTTACGATTTTATGAAAACAAATCTCCAAATAAACCACCAGTACCTCCTAAAAGTGCTCTGTGTAACGGCCTGGAACATGGTCGAATTATGTGCTTGAGAAGAAAAGAAAAAAAAAAAAGAAAAAAAAAAGAAAAAAAGAAAAAAGAATTATGGTGTTGGATCCTGAGTCTTTCTGGTTTTGTCTGTTGTTTTCGAACTCGCAACGAAGTTGCCTTTGACTGGTGCCCCTCTTATGATTCACAAATGGATTGCTTTATTTTTCTCTGTTTTTTTTTATGGTTGCCAGCCAAAAGTGGAAATTGTGCCGTTTCCACTTGGCTGAATTGGGGCTACTGGCCCAGGCCCGTTCATCCAAAAAGCCACGTCTGTTAACGCAGAGCACGTTTAGGTGGTTGAAGTGGGAATTATTAGAGAATCCTCTTCCTATCCAAAGTGTATATAGCTTGGCTACAGTTTCCCCCCGAATACATGGCAGGATTTGGGTCTTTATAGCTGTATCTAGACTGAAAGATGCCTCAAATACAGCTATAATGACTGTGCGTTGTATTCGGGGGAAGACTGTAGCCTACCTCTTTCTCTGGGGTGAAGTCCCACCGCTCAAGTGCAAGTTTAGAAAATGCAACCGTGTGACACCATTTTGACATTAATAAATTTGAAACAAGAAATTAGAAAACTCAAAAAAAAAACGCTAGAAACAGCTTTTCTCCTTATTTTTTATCAAGTAACGGAGAAATGAATCACGTCAGGCACAGTCACGGAGTGAATGTCTCCGTGGAAAAAGGATACTTCCCGTGGTGAGGGGACAGGAGGTCACCATTCGTAAAAGGGACAGGGACAACATGGATGACCAGATGCGTTCATTGCCCAAAGAAGGAAAGAGAGTTTGATGCCAGAGAACCAAACACAGCTGTCAGGGTTCCTCCGTTTCAGGGTGTAATGATGTCTAAAAAAGAAAAAAAAAAACGAAAGGCACATAAGTTGAAAAATGTACCCTACTACCCTGGGTAGGGTAGTTTTCTCAATGGAAAATGGTTTCCCACCCGAATGAAAAGGGCCAAAGCATATGACAAAACGGATTTCACGTCAAAGAAAAAATGTACAAAACGACCAAATCTAATAGGTTATTCTCCTGTATTTAGGTATCCTTAGATTCTCAATACATCAACGGCAGAGCTCCGTCCCACCATGCCACACGTGATAGAAAGCTCAGCATTGAGAAAACTCAACTTCGGCGGTGTCGATCGAGGCGCGTTAGTGGAATTTTCCGGAGAAGGTGATAGCCCTTTATATTGTCCAAGGGCATTTCAAGAAGTAAAATAAAACGCAAGCCGCTGACATTTATGTGCCCATTTGCGTGAAAACGCGGAATACGTAGCCCCTGTGACCCAAAAGATCACCTAGAGTTTACAATTTTATGGAAATGCGTGTGAGTGTGTGAGTATGCTCGCGCCCTGCTCCCAAATGCTCGCACCGGGTCGAACGCATTTCCCCCCCACCCACCCCCGCGCCCTGTGCTTTTTTTCCCATTTTGTTTTGGGTTTAGGAATTTGCTTTTTTGTTTTATGGTATTTTTTGGTTTTTAATTCAGTTCAGTACCGGTCATTCCTCCCCAGACCCCTGTCCGACGTGGCTGTTGACGCTCCGTTTCGGAGAAAAACAGAAGGGTGAGGTACTGGTGGTTTAAAAGGTTGGAGGCAGAAGATTGAGGGATCATCATCGAACTGAATGGTTGAGGAATGGTTGAGGAAAATCAACAGGGTTAATTTACTCATCTTATCTCATTGATTTTCTGAACTCGACTCTTTTTTCTTTTTTTTCCCCATGTTAGTCTACCAACAGCATCAGCATACCATTCAGCCACATGGGCTGGTGTAGTTGTGGTGTTGCGGTTAATGTTGGGGTACATAGAGTTTTGTGCACCCCTCTGGTACCCAGAGTGGTTCCGGTAGGTGCACCCCCTGGCTTTGTGCACCCCGTCGTACTCACATGGCTTTGTGCACTCCCCTGTTACACACTTTTGTGCACCCTTCTCGTACCCCATGGCACGGCCCTGACTGAGCCCTTTCATTTTGCGACATTTATACTGCTGCAATTTTCGGAGCAGCAGCACTGGTGCTGGACCTGCTGTTGCTAGGGTACGTCGAATTTTGTCAACATTCCTGGCTAGGGTACGTCGAATTTTGTCAACGTTCCTGGTAGGCCGAGCACTATCATTTGGCAATGTGTATACGGCTGCGAGTTCCACAGGAGGGGCACAGATGCTGCTGGTGTAAGATTGAACGAGGAGGTTAATGTGTGTGTGTGTGTGTGCGTGTGTGTGTGTGTGTGTGTGTGTGTGTGTGTGTGTGTGTGTGTGTGTGTCCTGCATAATATGACATGTTTGAGGTATGAGACGGAAACCGCATCAGAATCAAGATCTGAAATAATATATTGGCGCACCTTAAGAATGAAAACTCGTGGTGCAGACACATCCGCTACTCGGAGGTGGGGAATGACTATGCCGGACTACATAAGCAAACTCGGGAACAAGAACTTGTAGTCGCGGTGCAGACGGAACCTATATTGTAAGGCAGGGAATGACTATGCCGGAGTACACGAGCATTCATGCTCCCACTGCTCTTTGCGGGCAAACTGGAACACACGATCAAACAGACACCACAGGATGGGGAAAGGAAGCACAATAAGACAAAAGGCAAGGAGGCAACGACGGCAAACTGCAGAAAGGCACAAGGGCTGGGGGGCACGGGGGAAGTGGGAGGGCAGACTATACATAAACGCACAAAACAAGGAAAGACAAAAGAAAAGTGGAAGTACAGAGAGATACCCCAAGCATAAGACAACAGGCAACAGTGAAGGACAATGGGTGGGGGGCGGGGGGGAGGCGGGATGGTAGACTTCGCTCAAACACAGAAAGCAGGCAAATCAAAAAATATATACAGTCCCCAAAAACCGCGAAGACCGAAAAAAATAAAAAACCGATGATGACAAGATTGTTTTGTCGGAGTTGCACCGACTCAACAGGAGGCTGAATCCTTGACAATCTGCGGAATCTTCGTATTCGATGGTTTGGGTCATGAACCCTTGTTGAGGGCACTGTCCCCGAGCGGAACATATCAGCGGGCAACACAGTAGAGGCATCACGGTTGCACAACGCCAAAAACGACTGCAAGGAAGTACATGGCACACAGGACAAGCAGCACGTCAACCGTGGAGTGAAGCACAAGGCAACACAAGCAAGGCAACCATACTGCAAGGGACGACAGGGCGAGCGGATCAGCAACTCGTCAACCGTGGAGCAAGGCACCCGCAACAAGGCAACCAACCAACAAGGCCCGCAAGCAGCAAACACGGAAGGCAAGGCCAGCGGAAGGGCAGCAAGGCAGCGGAGCAGCGGAGCAGCGAAGCGCAAGGCAACACCAACCACAGCCACACCACTCAGCGAGTACATCAATCTGCAAAGAACCATGCGAAGCAAGCGGGACCGGCAGCAGGGCAGCGGGGGAATGCAGATGAGGCCGTCCACACATCCAACACGGAGCAAAGCAGCACATGACCTACTCACATCACGATTGAACCCCGCAGACTGTTCGTTCCCACCACCCACTGAGCCAGGGAGACACTCTGACGAGCATCCATGATCACACAGTGACACCCACAGGCAACACAAGACATCCCGAACCGAGCAGCCCCCCTGAGAGTGCAGTTGGTACTCCAAAAGAGTTGTGCACGCTCGTGCACCCACCCACCCACCCACCCACCCACCCACACAAAGCCAATTGATTTGATGGAGATCGAAAAGATTGATTGAACCACTTTGAATCGCAATCGATCAATCGAATCGATCGATTGAACCGATAAATTCATTGAATCGATTGTGTGTGTGTGTGTGTGTGTGTGTGCGTGTGTGTGTGTGTGTGTGTGCACGCATATGCAATCCTAGCAGAGTACACGCTCGAGTGTATGTGCGTGCACACACACACACACCCTCGAGTGTGTACTCGGCTAGGATTGCAGGGTTGGTGGTGGTTGGGCGGGGAGGGGGGCGGTCCACAACGAGATGGACACGATTAAGATCGAATAGATTGATTGAACCACTTTGAATTGCAATCAATCAATCGAATAGACCGATTTAACCTATAAATTCATTGAATCGATTGTGTGTGTGTGTGTGTGTGTGTGTGTGTGTGTGTGTGTGTGTGTGTGTGTGTGTGTGTGTGCACGTACACTCGTGACCGTGTAGTTTGCTAGGATTGCAGGGTTGGTGGTGGTGTGGCGGGGGGGGGAAGTACTTGAATTTTTTAATTTTTTTTTGCATGAATGTCACGTGCATCTGGGTCGTGTGCGATGTGCTGGCATGGACGGGGTGTGTGCTCGATTTTTTCCCGCCCCTGACAACTCTTCTTTAAGCATAGCGTAAGCAAATTCCACTGTGTCAGGCACACCACAAAGGTTACTCAGGTTGGAGAGCCGTGTGATGGGCGACCATCTCACACGGTTCGGAGAGCACTTGTTATGGCTGAATAGAACGTTTTTACTATGGTCTATCAGTTTCACGTGGTGTGTTTGAATGCGTGCGGGGCGGGGATTGAATGTGTGTGATGCTCAAACCTACGCCCTGCTAAGCTTTCCGGGTCGGAGTGACTAAAGCAAGGAAAGAGCCCTCGAAAGCGGCAAAATGGGGTGTGCCAAGGAACTATGGAGAGAGCTAGACAATCTCCTCTCTTCTTCCATTGAACTAGCTCAGTTTTATCAGAAAAGATATCAGCTCAAATGAAGCGAGGTTATGGGAGGGTGTTTGTAAGTCGAATTGAGTGACACAGACAGAGCTGAAATCTCCCTTTTGCTCCCAGATATGGAGTGACGAACAAAAGCAGAGGAGGGTCCTTTTTTTTTTCCTCAGGAAAACCAGTCCTTATGCTGGAAGAGGTGATAACAGCACCCCCTTCTGGCGGGTTGACTGGTTGCTCCGATCTATTGATGCAGAGCAACACCTGCTGGAAAACAGGTCCAGCGTCCTTGTGAACGATTCAGCATTTGAGCACACAGACATCCTGCCAGCATTGATTACCCACATGAGAGGAATTGACAAGAGGAGGGCTCTTTTGTCCTGTTGCTGGGCGCCTAGTAATCACTCGACTACCTGGTCCCCTTCCTCCCTTTCCGTTGTTACCAGATGCTGCAAACCAGTGAATCTATTTTCTAGTGGTCTATTGATGAGGAACAGCCCTGCTGGAAACTGGGGCCAGCGTCCCATAACCCTTTGGAGAGGGGTACCCAGCCATAATGGCCCGGCTTGCTGCGGCTCGTCACAGCCCCTCGATATTCTGCAAATGCCATAGGCTGCTTGATTATCTACATTACCCTTTACTGTAACCCTGCGTAGTCAGCACCATACCACTGCAAGTCGACCATGGAGAACTGATGGGCTGGGAAAGGGTCAGGGAATTCTGAGGGTGGACGCAGCGGGATCTCGTGGTTCGGTGCCACTGCAAGTCAACCATGGAGAACTGATGGGGTGGGAAGGGGTCAGGGAATTCTGAGGGTGGACGTAGAAATTGTTTAATTGCTTGTGTCATGTCATTTTCACTACCCATCCAGTCACCTGAGAATTGTTTAATTGCTTGTGCTATGTCTTAAATTTCTTTGAATGGAACAAAATTGTTTGATTGCTTGTGTTATGTCTTAAATTTCTTTGAATGGAACAGTTCCATTCCAGTTGGGTTTTAACTTTCTGCCAGATCCAGTTGAGTTTTAACTTTTAGCCACCGTGCCATGAGTTCCTGATGAATATACTGCTCCATCATTTCTATCACCTCCTCCCCTTCTATGCGGACCCCCTGAGTGGCATATGTGCACGTTTTCTCCAAAGGCCCTAGATAACAGTTCTTCTCACTACCTTGAAAATGATTATTGTTGTCCTAGGCATTACACGTGGGGGAGGTCCATGCCTCACATAGGAGTGTCCTTGAAACCTATGGATAGGTGGATCTGGTGCCCAGTTGGATCCAGATCCAGACCCACCATCGCCATGTGAGGACTGCCCCCGGTAGTGGCCAGGAATACATGTCCTAAAGTTTCGGGAATCCTGCGTCACGGTAACATTACTCCACTTTGCTCCAGGTAAGTGTGGTGTACTAGCCAGTTGTTGGTTGAAAGGCAATGGTGTTCTATTTGCCAGTGTAGCGAGGCCATCTTAGCACGCTTAGGCCTTGTACCGCTGAAACATTGAATGGGGCAGATAACCTCATTCCGTACGTTCCAAGTGAGACCTCCAACGGGAAATTCAATCCTGCGAGAGGTAAAGGCCGTGTGGCAATTTGCACCATGGCAACACCAGTCCCTTTTGCTCTGAGGTTTACTGGTCAGTTGTTGGTTGGAAGGTAACGGTGCTCTATTTGCCATTGTAGCAAGGTTTACTACTCAGTTGTTGGTTGGAAGGCTCTATTTGCCATTGTAGCGAGGCCACCTGAGCAGGGTTAAACCTTGTGGCGGTGAACCATCGAATGGTGGTGAATCATCGAATGGAGGGGATAGCCTCATTCCCTACGTTACTGTGATACCTTTAACAGTCCATCACAATCTCTTTGAGATTTGCCTTTGGCCTTAACAGACGATATGCAGATTTCACTGTCACACTGAATAACGGTTTGTTGGTACAAAATTTTGTCCTGCGTTTAGATTTTCACTGCCACTCCTCTGGGTCAAAGGGGAGTTTTGCAAGTGGGGTTTTTGGATGTAATGCTATTCATTCCTCCTTGCCCCTAATTATCCGGATTCTATACAGTTTAGCATTCCTCCATCACCCCACCACCTTATTGTTGTATCTAATGAGCATATTCTCCTTGACCTACAGGAAAAGGCTATCCAATGTTTCGTACCTCAACCACATTGCCTATACTTTCCTTATCACCCGGAGTGACTACCCAATCACCCTGTAGAAGTCGCGGTGTGGAGCACACGGTTCCCGTAGAGGGACATTTCCGACCGCGTCACACAGGATTAACAAATTCACAAGTTGCGTCATGTAAATAGAAGTAGCGGAGCTGCTCCGACCGAGTGCGCCCACTACACCTTCATCGAGCCCCTACGACAGGATAGGGTTCTATGAGGTAAAACTTACCTCCACCCACAAGAGTTGACATCATTCCTTCGGTGGGTGTATCTTTGTCGAGCTACTAAGCCACACGTGGAAGTTTCTACGTGCAATCGCAAAGGTGATCCAACCAAGGGTTTTTCTCGTACGTTGTAGCATAGGTGGTACGAGCGGTTCACACCTAGATCGGACCTGCAGGTGAACCGCCGCATGCGGTGCGGATCTTCCACGGTTAATATTTGTGGCGACTATAAAAGTCAAAACTCAGACATGCATATATGGCTAGTCCCTTTTTCAAATGTTTCGACCCATAACTAAAAAAACAGTAAAGTTTCTGGTGAGATTCGTGCAAGGCGGCATAAAAAGAATGCACGGGCGAGGGAGGTCATAACACTCAATTATGTGTACTCACTCGATCGGTTGTCATGACGACGACCTTACCTACAACTAATGACACTCGAGTGTTAAAAGACAAATATCATGAAGGAACCCTCTTTTATGATATTGAACGGCTGAAGGATATACAGTTCAGTCATTGCAGCGATAATTAAATAGGTCACGGTAACTAGGCAGTGTTTCTAAGTTGAATGATCTAGTCGCATGCCTAAAGAAGAGAGTAGTTTTGCAACCTGTTTATGTATAATCTAGGGCAAGTTAGGCATTGTTTCGAGCATCATGCCGTCTGTAAGATGGGTAAAATGATAATCATCTGGAGGATCAATTAATTGTCTTATGTAAACAACTTTCGATTTCTTGTGAGAGTACTTACCCATTGTGTAATGGACTTGCATGTGATTGAGTGAGAGTTTTACTTAGTGTGAGTATGAACTTTGATAGGTAGTTACCTTAGATGCTCGTTATGTGCTGGAGGTAAAGAGGTTTGAACTATTTTTGCATTTTTTTAGTTTATTTCCTACATGGTTTTGTATAAATTTTAGGGAGGTACTTTTGCTAAGCGAAGTGGTGCCTAAATTTATGCAAATTTACGGAGTTAGTCAAATTTTGTTTTTATAAAATTCAAGTGTCCGAGTTATATATCTGACTTAGTATAAATCTAGAAAGTTCAGTTTTACAGGGGAGAGTTTGCCCAATTTTTTACTAAATCAGATAGTTAGACAAATTTTAACTTTGTAAGTGTCATTTTTAGATTATATTAAGTTTTGCACGAATTTTTGAAAGACACTTTTATAAGGGAAGTGTCGCCGATTTTTTATTTATTATCTAAGTAGTTAGTCAAATTTTGTTTTGATTTGACTCAAGTTTTATTTTGAGTTGATATTTGACTTTATATAAAT
This sequence comes from Chara braunii, assembly GCA_003427395.1. NCBI lineage: Eukaryota > Viridiplantae > Streptophyta > Charophyceae > Charales > Characeae > Chara > Chara braunii. The sequence continues at coordinate 2,120,662 of BFEA01000110.1, read as the reverse complement.
CTGAGAAACCTTCTTCTCTAAAGCAGGTAGTGCCTGAATTTTTACTAATTCAGGGAGTTTAACAAATTTGGCTCTCTAAAAACATGGATCGTTTTCATATTTGATTTTCAGTCGAGTACAAATTCTGGAAAGACACTTTCTCCAGAGGGAGTGATTGTCATATTTCATTTTCAGTCGAATATAAATTTTGAAAAGACACCTTCTCTAGAGGTAGTGATGGCAAAAAAAAATTAGTTTTGAATAATTAAATTTTATTTTGATAGGAATATTTTTGAAAATCTAGCCTGTATAGGGGAGATAATGTCAAATTTGACCTTATTTTTTAACACTTATTTATAGTAAAATTTAGATTTAGTCATTGGGATAAACTAAGTGAGATGTGATATGGAGGTTTATTCTTCGTGCACTTAAATTGATGATTGACCCACGTTGTGTTACAATTTTGTTTTTGCCTTCCAATTAAAGATTTGACTAGTTTCAGTTCGATCTTGCGATGATTATTTTCTATTATCTTTTGTTAACATGTTGGATGCCAATTCATCGGTTTACGATTCAACTTTAACTCGCTATCGCGAGTCAATCATCAATTTTTGCTTCGGGATTGGTTTCGGAGCTCCCATAGTAGTCTTTTGTGGACTCTCGGTCAACCACAATGAAGGGGATTAGAGTATTTGGGTTCCAAATTCTTGTTTGCAGATGCGATCATGAAAGCGAACGTTTGGAGGTTATCAAGGCTAACTCATGTGAGTTGAAATGTTTCTTTGGGTTGTTACTCGGACTTTTACTAAATGGTCATGTAAAAAAGACCAAGTATTTTATTTTGGAATGTTGGACAAATGTTTAGGCTTGTGTGGATAAGGCAAGGGGTATGAGTGGAGGGAGTGGTTGAAGTTGATCCCGTATAGTGCGTGCTTTGCCGCCGTTGAATCTTTGATGTGATTGCATGTATATTTTATGAGGTGACGTTTAGATTTGACTTTGTTTGCGATCTTGTGTATATTTTGAAGGGAGTCACGTTGTTGATTATGAGAGTGATCGCCTCGTGTCGTATACCCTTTATGTATATCATGACCGTGCGTAAATGATCAAACAGATCTGTATTAAAAAATATATATATATATATATTTTCACCTTTTGTTTTTTAAAGTTTTTATAGTTGGACGTTAATATTCGTGGCGACTATAAAAGTCAAACCCCTTGGCCTGTTTTTTGGCCTCCGAGGATGGAGCCTCATTCTCAGGGTCTGAGGCGTTTGGCCGCTACGAAGGGTCAAGGCCTGCCCACCACCCGTCTGCACAGGATATAGAAGAGGGTAGAACTCGCAATCGCCTTCGCGATTGTTTAGCATCGAGGGATTAACCACTCAAGATGCGTGTAAGCCGACACTCGAGTGTCGAAAGCGACCCTCAAAGCTATTGAGAATCGCATGAATATATGTACTACCACATAGTACGTTATCACTACGACTGCTTGTGTATTCTTGCGTGGCTAGTCGATATGACAAAACCTACGTTGCTGTGATATTTATTCAAAGTTTTGTGAGTATCATCATTAAAAGGTTATGGGTCGGATACGAAAAGGGACTAGGCGTGATTTATGTGTGAAACTTGGATTTATTTTTAGCGAGGTGTATTGCATCATTGGATGGATTGTCCTAGTTGACCGGCGTTGAACCGCGCTTGGGACATCAGCCCCCAGAGCGTCGGTTCATGCACATGTCTGATTAAGGCGTTCAACTGCACGTAGGTCAGCTCTGCGATTGCATTTGAGTAGCTTTCACACACGTTCGGTAACTCGACGGTGATTATCTGATCCACCAAAAGGTATCTAAGGCGATTGTGATAGGAAATCAATACAATGCTAAAAGGGTTTCAGTGCAAGTTTCAAGATTGTCATATGCTCTAGAACCACCTCGAACCTTATATGACGTAACTAGCTTTTTGATGCCTTGCTATCTGGACAAAAAAGTTTTTTTGTGACGTCCCCCCCGATCACTACTCACAGAAGGGAAAGAAGTGTGCATGCTCCATAGAGGTGCCGAAGCACAAACTCTAAAACTCCCTGAGCGGTTCGACGCCTCCCCATTTGAAATTGAGATTAAAATTGTTGAAAAAGCAGTGGATCCTCGGGATGCGGTGGATGGAATTACCCTAAAAGAACACGAGGCGACCACAGAGGCCGACGCTAAAATGATTCTCACTATGTTTTCCTCGTGATCGAACATTTTGTTCATTTTATTTTCACAGCCCCGTAATTTGAAACTGATTCGCACGAGGCAAATGAAAGTCGATCAGCATTTGCATTGATTATCGGAAATTCAACGATATGGCGATCAAGGATGTGTATCCCCTACTCAGGATTGATGATTTTTTTGGATGCGATTGGATGTGTCAGCTATTTCAACAATTTGATATCCGCTACGGGTTCCACCATATCCTAGTAAAGGAGGAGGATAGACCAAAAACGATGGTCGTTTTGTTTGAGGGGACGTGGCAATGAATTTGTTGTCTTATGGGCATATGTAATGCACGTGCAAAATTTCAGAGAGCGATGGACACCACCTTCTATAATTTCTTTAACAAGACAAGGCAAGGCCGACGTAAAGCATGATAAACTTCTCTGTTATTGCGTACATGAATGACATGTTGGTGTATTCTGATTCATTTCACGGACATGCTCAACACGTGGAGTGGACATTGGGAGCATAGAGAGATGCTGGGTTCAAAATTATACTTGAAAAAGATAAGTCTTTTTATTTAGAGATCTCGCTTTTAGGGTACATTATGACACGTGGTGGTCTAGACCAGACCACGGAAAATCGAGGCAGTTCGAGATGCGCCCACACCCACGTGGCTAACACAGTTTTGGGCCTTTTTGGGGTTGGCCTCATACTATCGCTGAGGAAGGACCAGCCGCTGCATTGGGACGTGAGGTGCGAGCAAACCTTTGCTATACTGAAAAATACCTTGGCCTTGGCGCCCATTTTAATACGGCCAGACCTGGGAAAATAGTTTATAATCGGAATCTATCTACGCCGTCTCGCCACATAAGGGGAAAAGCTACAAGAAACACGTTATCAAGTATGCCTCCCGAATGGTGTCTGACGAAAGATGTAACGACTCGCCGCCTAAGGAAGAGTGTTACGTCGTGGTATGGGGAATCCAACACTTTCATTCGTATCTTTATGGACACAAGTTTTTGTTGGTTGCGGATCATGAACCTCTGTTGGCCCTCAATAAACTTACCAATTACACGAGCATGATTGGGCGTTGTGCTAAAGCTGCAAGAATACAACTCTGACATCATCCACAGGAAGACAGAAAGATACGGGAATATCGACGGATTGACAAGGTTACATTGACCTGGTAAAGGCGAAGAATTGGAAGGATCCGGAGTCTCCAAAGAGACCAGCTTATGGAGGAGTGGAAATCCTCCCTCACCCTGCAAGAAAGTGACACGTGGCCTCATGGCGGCAAACGCGGAAGGTAATAATCATATCCCTCTCTCCTTTGCTTCCTCTTCTTTCCATTCCTTGCTCGACAAATTTTGCTATTTTTTTGAAGTTGTCTCGCAAGTTTATTATGTTCCTATGCATCAACACGGAGAAGGATACGAAGATTGGGTAGATTGCAACAAATGTGTTTCGAGAGCTCATGGATCATGTATCCAACATAGAAACCCTCAAACGTCGTGGCTTTGTCCCTTATTCCGCACCAATAAAATTTTGACGGAAGCTCGATTCCTTGAAGTCACCTCCGAAGGACTGGAAAAGACGTGGAAGTCGTGCCGAAGTTTGAACAGATGTCGTTTTGATAGCAATGTCGTAGGAAACCCTCTCCATGAGTATTGAAAGGAAGATCACAGACGAGCCAATGACAGGGCACGACATTATAGATGGAATGAAGGAAGATTAGAAAAACAAAAGTCTGACAGAAGCAGCATTTGGATGATCGTACCGCACCTGTTCATGCGATATAACTGGTTAAGTCAGCCCACGAGGAGACGACCGCACATTTTAATGTCCGAATCACAGAATCGGCTATCGACAAATTGAGTGATACTGGTCCAATATTTGGGATGATGTTAAATTCATCGTCAAGAATTGTCCGGTTTACTTGGCGGACAAGGCGTCGGTTCAGCGACCAAGGTCCATCGTGCCAACTGCAGTTGAACGACCATTTCAAAGGGTTAGCATGGATACGATAGATACGTTAACCGCTTCCTCGAAATGCATCAGGATAACGAGGAGATCTTAACGGATAATGGTGCAAGATTCCAAGGGAGGAGCCTAGTAGTCATACATGGTGTCTCCATTCGGAACACAACACCCCACACGTCTCAATGGAACGGCCTTGTAGAAATTCCGAACCGAGTAATCAAAACAGCTCTACGACGGAATATCGTGGCTAGGGACATGAGGCCCTGGCCCGACATTGTAGATCGCATCCTAGCCATCCATCAAGGGACACCCCACGAGTTCACAGGTCTGTCCCCATTCCAGCTACGGACCAATAGCCTGACCTGCGCCTCTCGATCGAGGCAAAAAGACAAAACAACATTGGATTGACGATCTACGAGGGCGACGGCCAAGGAGAAAGCCTAACGACATTTAGAATTGATGAAATGAACCCTCCCTCGATTAGCCCAAAAAAAACAGCGGATAACCGAACTGGCCCAGGGCCAACAAGTTCGAAATTACGAAGCTAGGAACGAAAATGTTGGCCTCGGCCCCAGTACAAATTAGGGGACATCGTGCAGGTGAGAAAATGTGCTCATCAAGGAAAGTTGGTGCCACAATTTTTTGTCCAGTTCCGTGTAGTCGGGCTTGGTCCTAACGGGGTGAATATGGTGCGACTCGTTTTCGAAGTCTCGGGCAGCCGATCGACACGACTGATTATCCGCCACGTGTCCTATCTTCATCTCTTATCTACCTTTCCTCCTACCTCATCCCCTGGCTCGCCCCTGTCCTCCACATGGGATAGCGAGGAACCTGAATCTCTTCTTTTTCTTTCTTTAAGAACCTCACTTTCTCCTTTCCCGCCATCATCACGAGTTTTGCGTTGGAACAAGTTATCAGCGGACGGATGTCGACGCCACGGGGCTTTATCTCTTCTATTCGGCAAGTGCATCACCCACGACGCAACCCGGACCTGCTTCGATTCGTGCAATTCTTTAATACGACCGTCAACCGAGGTACACACGACATATGAGTTTTTATTCGCCCATAGTGCGGACCGAGGGAGTATATTGGCCCACGCATCGACTTTTCTTGCGGCTTTCCGCCCCGGGAGTCTGCCACATCACTATGATCATCTCTTTCAGCGGGGACCTTGCCACGCTCGACGAAGACCTTCATGCGAGAACATTCAATCAATTGGGGGTTTGGGCGGAAGAATTGGCGGACACGTGGTGGCAGCGGCTCGCACGCCCGAGGGATCAAATCGTCCAAACAGGTAGCATTGACGTACATGGGATCCAGGTTCACTGTACGAAGATGAAGATAGTTCTCTCGGAGCTTGTCCTCTTTGCACAGCCCCGATGAATCAGCACCGATTCTCCACGTTGAGTTTATCGTCGAACTTGCCTCTCTTATGGCAGTTCCCAGTCCATTCGCATCTATCCTTCCAGATTGAGGCCATACCAGTGCCAATTGTGGACGACGAAAGGTGGTCGGAGTGGTTGGAGGCCTACATCGCACTTAGTTTTTGCCTAGTACAAATCGTTTTTTATTGGTCCGAACAGTCCGACAAAGAGGAGATCCTCAACGATGAGGTCGAGCTGCTGATCGTTCAGATATGGAGAACAAACACAAAAGGAAAGTTGTTGGGAATCTTGTTTAGATAGGTTGGGCACGACCATCTTGGACTGATTATGGGAGAGTTGCTGGTGTTCCTCATGCAACTCCTCGACGATCTGCCTCTAAAAATCATCTCCTGCAACAAGCAGAGTCCCGCGCATGTCAATCTGGGACGGGCACGAACGCCACAACTGATATGGACGCGTTGCTCCTAGTACGACGATCAGAACCGCTATTATCCATCGACAAACGAGTACCTGGACCCGGAGGAAGTAACTGGTCCATATTTTTGGGAAGTGGCTGGATCACTGGCCGTAGTAACCTCCGAAAGTGAAGCAAAGAAAAATACCGATTCAGGAGTTAGTGATCCTGATTATAGTGAGCACTCGGAGGAGGGATCAAAGGAAGAACGCACCGCAACAGAAAAAGAAGTGGAAGAAGGAGCGAGAGAGCGCGCAAAAAAGAAGTAGCCTATCAATAAGTATACACCTAAACGACCCCACAAGAGATCCTGAGCCGCCCACAGAAGAGGAAGAACGCGATGACGGTGTTGCACGAGCGGAATGTAGCAGAAGAAGAGCCCAAAGTCTCTCTCCCTCTAGCCAACCTTGCCTCAATTCGCATACGCTAAGATGTTGGCAATCCGGTGACGTCCCCAGTCACTCTCCCGCAGTCCCCTTGACTACCTTACCTTCCACCAGGTTGAAGGCCGCCAACCATTCCCCACTACTTGAAATTGTTTTCCTCCTTCCTTGTTTTATTTGTTCTACGCTACCCGTATCATCTGTACCATCTTCCTCACACGACCACCGACTCCCTCGTCTCCTCTTTTTGCCTCCATATTCTCCTTTTTGGGATGGCATGGAAAACTTTAATAACGTTGAAGTCTATAGCAGGATTACGGGGACAATCCCTGAATGTGACAACTACGAACAGTTTCGCTCGGCCATCCTACGTACTCTCTGCACCCTTTACCCAAACTACCTCACCTCCCTCCCCAATCGCAATCATCGCGTCCCCCACATCCATCGATTTATGCGCTATGCAGACATTCCCTCTACGGTTCGATTGTTGGCATGATTCCTCCCTACACTCCCCTAATCTCAGCTTCCACCTCCACCCTCCGTCCTGAGAGTGCCATATCCACCGAGGCAGCAACAACAATAACGATGATCGCAGCAAGGCGGAGTTCAAAAGCGACGGGGATCAGGGAACAATGAAAACGTGAGACCATGATAATGACACCCGGAAGACAACGACACCTTCACAGCTGCATCGTGACATCATGGTCTCCTTTTCCTTCTCCTTCCCCTTCTTCTCTCCTTCTTCGTCTTCTTCCTCTTCTTTTCCCCATAGCCACAAGCATGATGCATCCAAGCAGGAGCTTGCATAAGATTGAAACCCCCTGGGCGTCACATATGTGAAGATCTATCTTCTGATAGACGCAACTTTCTGCGCAAATGCACTTGGGGAGTGGAGGGGGTAAGATGGGCCTAAGGGTCAAATTGCATGCAGTGAGTGCCCCCATTCCTTTTTTCCTTTCCTTTGTGTTTTGCGAAAACTTGGTCCACGACGATTGTTGGTCAGGACGCGCCTTAGCGGGCGTACGAATATCGGTTGACACGACTTTTCTTTCTTTTTCTTTTGGGAAGTTTATCGAGGGAACTTCAGCGTGGTCATCGCGCGGGGATTTTTTTTTTAAGTTTTCAACTCTTTGGAAAGAATGCGGGAGACCGCGCGGGCACTCGGAATTAGGACTTTAATTAGACCAAATTTTTGGGGACATCGTATTTCTTTTTGTAACTGCACGATGCTTCTTACTCGCGCGCGTTTTGCTGCACTCTGTCTTGCACTTTTTTTTTTTTTTTTTTTTTTTTTCAAAMAAAGGTCCATCTATTGGTGGGGTGCAATACCTGCTGGAAACCGGGTCCAGCGTCCCATAGATACAACCATATCCTCACATATTGGCACAAACTGGGAAACGGGCCCAGCGTCCCATCACGAGTACATTCAGATAGCTCATCAGGAAATTTCATGGAAATGAGACTAGGAACCTACTCGAAAAATCCAATTGGCCTAAGGATGGAATTTTGAGAATTAAGATACCGGGGCCATTACCCGGCATTGGCTCAGAAACTTCAAACCTATCTATGACAACACCATGATTTAGAAACGACTCAGAAGAATTCCCCCTCAATCCACTTTACCTCCCTCCGGCAAGACTGAATACAGCGGAGCCACCATCTCTGCTGCTGCTATACCATACTCCCATCCTACCAGCTAGCCCCCTCACTAGTAGGACGCGTGATAACCCACCATCTTCTCCCACTCTCCTTATTCTTTTTTTCAAAAAATTAAAAAAGGAAAATTAGAGAAATGAAAATCAGAGCCGAACCACCATCAATCCAGACCAAACCCACACTACAGGCGAGAAATCATCACTCAAGCTTTCAGTCCTCATACCAGAAGTCGCCAGTTCTCACACCCCCCTTGCTAGGGTTACAAGGCAACACAAACTGCCCCAGCATCGAACTGACTGTTTTCTGACGAACAGGAAGCATCTTCCCCCCTCGACACTTAGCTGCCAAACCCCCTACCGGGTTACAGGGTCATTGCCCCAAATTCAGCTACGTTGAAAGAGGTGGTTATGCCTTCCACCCTCGGCAAGCTCCAATGGCCTCAAGCTCCTCCATGGTCACAGAGCACTGCTCCAGCACCGGCCACTGTCGCCCCACCCCGTCCTTCTAATAGACTTAACCCCCTGAGACACCCTTCCCTTCCTGCATGAGCCCCCCCAAAATTTCTTCCCAACCATGCTTCCGATTTCACTTTCCATTTGAAAAAACAAGAGGCGGCAGCCCCCAACAATCTGACTTTTACCTTCACCACCGATGAGGGACACACCGATCCAGCTTTCAGTCCTCGTACCGGAAATCGTCAGCTCTCATACCCTCGTGTTAGGGTTACAAGGCAACACAAACAACCCCAGTACCGATCTAACTGATTCTGACGGACAGAGAGTCTTCCCCCCTCGACACCTCTCTTAACTGCATGGCCCCTCAAAAGGTTATAGGGTCACCGCCCCAGCAACAGCTACGTCGGGCGAGATGGTTATGCCTTCCACCCTCGGCATAACTTCAATGGCCTCAAGCTCCCCCTGGTCACAGAGCGAATGCTCCAGCACCGACCAACGTCGTCCCACCCCACCCTTCTAGTAAGACTTACCTCTGTACACCGCCGGTCCCTCATCTAAGTGAACCCCCCACTTCCCACCTACCCCTAATTCGACCTCCCCCCCCCTTTAATTTGCAAAAACACAACGGTCGCAATCACGACAAAGAAATAAGATTTGCAGATGGGGATTGATTCACATCGAAAAAACTGCGAAAACTACTCTTGAAAAATAGGAATTAGAACCACAATTGGGAAATCTGTCTGCAACAGCCTTTTTGGAAAGAAACATTTGTGATCGAAAATTCAAGAAATCCAACTAAGACGTCCCATTGGACTCACGAATGTCTATGATCAGGAATAATCCTGACATAGTTGTGGTCATCAGCTAACGAATTTCAAAGATGGGATTGAAGATGAGATTTGATAAAATTTAAAAATCCAAATAAGGAAAACTTACTCAGACAGTGAGTCAAGAACTTGTTAAGAACTCTAGTTCAAGAAATCGACAGGAAATAACGACATGAGAATACGACATGTAGAATACGACATGAGATAAGGACATGAGAATACCACACGAATCAAGATATTCCAATTGGGTGCATCATCAGGGATAGCGACATAAAAAAGATAAATATCATCAGGGATAACGACATAGAAAAGACGAAAGGGTAATACAAAATCTGGCGGACTATCGTGGGAACAACCTAATCCCCGAAGCCCTAAGATACTGTGGGAAAATGGAATGATACTTAGGTTGACGTCTTCGAGAAACTGCCGCGCGTCGAGCTCCCATCGCCTCGTAAAGTTGTCTCGTTCTTCGTAAAATCACCAGCTCTTCAGGTCATCTCAAGACACTCCACTCCCGCCATCTCCAGATCCCACTGCCAGACCGCCATCCCGACCAAACTCATCCCCCTCCTCTTCCTGCGAGAGGAACACCCTCTCCTCCCCATAGCCAGTGCTAGGAAAACCCTTTAGCAAAGTGCACTAGCCATAAGAGATACTCAGGACACCGCCGCCTCCATAAAACTTTCCGAAGGCGATTGTGTTGTGAGTGACAGTGTCAGGCCTGTCAACGCAGTCTCACAGAGAGTTCGATCCTTGCACAGCGACCCTCAACAACTGGATCGGAAGAAACAGGAGACAGAGAACGAGGTAGCAAGAGGGGAAAAACCAAGACACTCTCCTTCGATACTCCCCCTCCCTCTTCTTTCCACACGTGGCATCCCACATCTTCCCCACCATACACACCCCCTCCCATCCCCTACCTCCATCACCAACGGACCGCAGCGCCCTCACAACCTCGTCGCAGCCATCGCCTTCGCTCGCCCGCCTCGTGCTGCTCGTCGCGCCGCACTCTATTCCCGCTGCAACTTAATTTTTATCTCAACCGTAATTTCCTTTTGTTTCTCTCCTGGCAAGTGAGGGTGTAACTGTAATCTTCTCCCTGTTGGCTTGTCTTCGCACCGAAACATGCAGCCCCTCCCCTTCATCTCATTGGCCAGAGCGGTGCATGACTGGATCGGTGCGTGGAGAGTGGCTATGTCCCCTGCACCGCAGCTCAGGCATTCCAACAGCAGGCACCTTCTTCCTTTCCCTCTCCCCCTGCCTCAGCGTAATCTCGCGCAAATGCTAATAGCTATAAATTTCACAAAACGCGACAAAATCACTTTCTAATCAAAACTTGGGAAGGTAAGCGCGGTCAAGAGGATCGGTTAACAAGTATGAGCATACAAGGAGGCGAGTTCGGAGTTGGGCAATCTGACGAGTTGGTGGCGAGTGTGTGGGGTTGATGCGGTCACGATGGACTGTGGAGCACAGGCGAACGCGGCGTGTGTACTCGGGCTACTAAGCGGGGTGACAGCTCTGGATTGATGGTAGGTGCGAGGTGACGAACTGCCTGCATCGAAATAAGGAGGCGGATGGTGAAGAAGTGAGAGTGCGAGTGGTGCTGGGGTGTGTGGCGACTTTTCTCCTGGCCCTCTGAAAATTTTTGGTTTCGGTTTCAACCGTTTTTGTTTTTGTAATTGCGGAGTTCTACATGATTGTGTGGATCCCCTCTTTTCTTCAGAGTTTCTCTCATATCTCTTTCCTTTTATGGATGATGTTGTGTGTGATGACTGCAACCTGATCGCCTCAATTTTTGTATGCACAGTCTCTGTTTCTGTCAAAAATTGAATGATTGGGGAACGTGGATGCATGCTTAACAGTAGTTCGCTGGAATCGATGTAAAATAATGAAGTTGGTCGCCTCGAGCTGCCTAGTGAACGGATCTTATGTGAACATATACGTTGCAGCCAGCCAGTAAAACGGCCCGTCACGTATACACACACTCGCATAACTCAACCCCGTCCTGGCTGTAGGAATATTTCTGCATGGATAGGAACGACAACATTAATGTGAATACGTGGCATCATGATGGAATTCGTTCTCTTGTCGATCACGACTACCCTTACTGTCTGGCGGCTGGTACCGAAGCTAAGTGTCAAGAACACAGCCTTCGACTGGGACCATCCATGTCAGACTCTGAGATTTATGAATCCCGTAGGCGCAGTGTGTTGAGCAACGAGATACCCATTGTGTCCCTCCCGTATGCCGCACATGGACCCGTTCTAGGCGCCAAACCCGGCCATCCTGAGTACCCGGCCATGAAGGCCGCGAGCTGAGAAAGCCCCTTTTTCGTCCGAGCCCCTTTGCATTTCTGTCCTTGGAACCTTGACACAGGAGATCCCAGTTCTGACCTGGGACTCCACCCCACTTTCCTAAAATCCTTGGCACACCCCCTTTTGTGCAACTTCTGGGCCGCTCCGACTCCAATCAGGAAGTCGCGCTCGGCGTGAGGTTATGGAGTCTCACTGGAGCCAGGCCCAAAGTCACCAGGTGATAACACTGCAGCTAGTCCTTTCTAGAATGTATGTTGCACAACGGTTGCGGCCAGGTACTGGAAACAATTCTTATTTTAAAATTTTCCCGAAAAGGGCGACAGCCTTATCATTGAACTAAATCTCAAACTTTTGTGGCATTTGGTACTGCGAATTTGAGGCTTTGGGTACCCGTGTGGTCACACGGGTGGACTGTGTGTCCAGAAAGGACAGAGCCGTGAGCCACCCATTTGGACACCATGGGCACCAAGCCAAGTGCACCTAGCCACACAGCACCCCACCCCAAAAAAAACAGGTTTTCTTCTTTTTTCTTTCAATGCTGAAATAACAAGCCAGCTGTCTTCTTCATGCCCGAACTTTCACAATTCCTTTGAGACCACCTCTTGAGGTGATAAAAAGGGGTACTCCCATGGCCTCGCAGACCGCTGACATTTGGTTCACTAAAAAGTACAAAAGGGAACCAGAAGGACCAGTGTGACCGGAAATCTACCTCAAAATCTGGGAAGTTAGGTTATCAGGTCGGACCTAAAGCCACAAATATATGGGGTGTTTGGTACCATATATTTGTGCCTTTGGGTGCCTGTGCGGTCACACACACAGTTCTGTGTCCACAAAGGGTAGAGTCGCGGCCCTGACATTTGTGCCTCGCAGAACTGCACGTAGTCACACTGGTTACACCTGAAGAGTTTTTTCTTTTTTCTTTTTTAGAATGCTGAAATAGCACCCACGGCTGTTTAGCTCATGCGCAAATTTCTTGGAATACCTCACGTGAAGGAGAACGAAAACATCGACAAGGCTAGGCTACCAGAGTGGCCTGGGGTCACTTGCCCGGCCGGGCCAAAAACAATTAAAAAAATATGAAAAATAAAAATATTTTTAAATTTTATTTTTTTTCCCCTAAATTTGGTGCATAATTTCGATGTGACCCTGAGGCAAACGTTGTTCAGTTTATTTTTCTGCATAACATAGTTTTTTTTCGGATTTTTTTGATTTTTTTTTTTTTTTTTTTTTTTTT
>BFEA01000110.1:2059489-2081101 GCA_003427395.1 Chara braunii | reverse complement strand
TATACAGAAGAATAAACTAAACAACATTTGCCTCAACGTTACATCCAAATTCTTTACCAAATTTGAAATAAAAAAAAAAAAAAAAACGAATTCCAAGAAATCTGAAAAATTATATATGTTATACAGAAGAATAAACTAAACAACATTTGCCTCAACGTTACATCCAAATTCTTTACCAAATTTGAAATAAAAATCAAATACTAAAAATAAATAATAATAATAAAAAATAAAATAAAAAAAACGAGAATGAAATTATTGAGTGGGCGAGCACGTTTTTGACACCGCCAGCTTTGGTGAATTTTTTTTTTTTTTTGACTGTGAAAAATTCCATGAAAATTTGTAAATGTGTATCTTACATAATAGAGAATATACAAATAAAGTTTTAAAAAATCGTATTTTGTTTCATGCCCCGAAATAAAGGAAAAACAAAAAGTGAAAAAAGAGAAAACACAAATTAGTGAGTGGGCAAGCAAGTTTTGACACCACCATCTTTGTCGATTTTTCATTTTTTTTTGGCTAAACAGAATGACTTCAAAATTAAGAGGGAGATACGTTACATCACAAGGAACTCACAGTAAAATTTTTAGAAAAAAAAAAAACAATTAAGTGCCAAAATATTATTTTGCGGGGTCCAAACCCCTTCAGGTTCGGGCCCCGTACGGGGACCTGAACGACCGAACGTTCGGGGGTCTGCTTAGGGGTCTCCGTGCGTTCGGCCTGGCAACCCTGTATGTAACCATTTATATGGCAGATGATAAAGGTTCACGTGAGATTTCAACCCATAGTCATCTATTCACCATTCTAACCTTCTCTTCACTTGGAAATAGGTCCTTGCATATTTCATGGAAGCGTTGCAAACGCCTCCGGCGTTGTGAAATAGTTGTTATAACTTGTTAACGATCCTTTGTTGTTTTCGCCGATAGTATCACAGTGTACTCAGTGTCCTTCCATTGCTCCCAATCTAGTCTGTTTGTCTTCGTTAGACCGTCCTTCTTCCTCATCCAACCATGTGTTGGGATTGCATATAGGTTCGGACGTAACTCCTTGTCACTTTATGACTGAGATACCGATGTCATCACAACATGAACACCGCAAACGTGGACCACCAACTTCACAAAGTTATCATGCCTAGAGGTTTTTAGTGTAGACGGTAGGTGTCGAAGGCGAGGCAACTGCTCATAGGAGAGATAAACAATCGAAGATAAGTCGACACGATCGTGCTGATTCTTCTACAAAAAATACAACGTGGTGACAAATCTCTATCTTTTTCACAACCGATTCCGTCGATAGATGATTTGACAATCCATGTGTTTTTCAAAAGAAGGAGTTAAAGAAATATTGATGTTCATATGAATCGCATGAACTTTTATATAAATTTCTCTATGACCGTACAATGTGAAAAACTTATTGAAATTGGTATGAAAGTTGTGGTAAATGCAAATTTCGTTCTAATGGTCGAAAGACCCGTTCCAATTGAAAATTTTCCTTTGCATTCGAGATATACACACAATCGTTCATCGGCGACATTGGTTGTTGATGTCCAACAAAGATGTAAGGAAAGTAGCCTTTGTGCTCCCATAATAAATGTTGGTGCATATCCATCTTCCACTTCTATAACCCGACAAAACTTGTTAAACGCATTGATTACAAAGTTTGTTAAATTTCATAATTGACGGAGAAGATTATTTTTATACAAACCGAATAGTTCAAAGCACAACAAATAGTACCGTATGTTATTGGTTCGACAAATGCGTGCTCAAAAAAACGCGCGACGTTTGAAACTTGAGTCGTTGTCGTCGATGCCTCGTCATGTAACATTGGACTATGATGACAGTACGATAATTGTTGAAACTACTGTAGAGGTTGGTTGAGGAACGAAATGAGTGGATAGAATGAATGACATTGAACCATGTTGTACATCACGTCGGATTTCAGCACGAAGGGAAAAAAAAGTAAGACGAACATATTTTGATGGTAGACATGTGATGAGGCCAACGCAGAGCAGAGAGGTCGAGAGAGAGAGAGGGAGAGAGGGAGAGCACACACATTCACTCACTCGACTCGAAAACGGACTCGACTCGACGCGACGGATGCAGACACGAAGTGACAAAGTTTCAAAGTCGTAATCTTTGATTCCCAAACACAAAGTCGTGGTAAGTCACACTGAAGCGCAAACACTGAGGCCGAAGACTGAATGTCCCAACGAGGCTTGAGTCCGGTCTTAAGTATCGGACTAAGCCTCAGTGCGGAAGGCCGAGGTGTGACATACCTCAAAACAGAACTAAGAATCGCAGGTCTAAGTTTGGGCGTTAGAATGCTGGATAGCGCCAAGTGTCGAAATCCGAAAATGTCAAAGGAGGGGTTTCAAAACGGACGCCAACTGCAGAGGGCGCCAACAGTCTGAAACCGAAGAGTAGGGACCCGAAAAAAATAAAATAGCAGACTGGCGGGTGTTGTCCCGCAAATCAGAGATCGAGCCATGGTTGAGCCTGTAACAAGACGTATGCGTGCATTGAGGGCTGCAATTAAGAATCATAAAAGGAAATCATGAAAAAACATAGACGAAGTCACGAAGATGTATTGCAGAAAAGGTGCAAGACGTTGTCCTTTGTGGGAATGATCGTGTGAAGGCTTCCCGAAACATGAGATTTTTTCCTTTGGACATCTCAAACTTCCGACGGTCGATTCTTTCGAAACAATGTGAGAATAATAAAAAATAATTTATCCATCCGTGCAATCTTTCATTGTCTCGGTGCGTTGACTGTAGGGGAAGGTATTCAAGCAACCGAGTGATGGTATTTAAGGAACAAAGTGATGATGTTGAAGGAACGAGTGATGCTATTGAAGGATTTCACGACCAACTTCGGACTCAAGGTGCAATCTTTCATCGTCTCGGTGCATTGACTGTAGGGGAAGGGGAACGTCTGCAGTTTGTACAACTTCACTTGCACAATCCTCAACGTTTGGATGATGCGATTGATCAAAGAGTAAATTTCATGAATCTGCCTGCACGTATATTTGATGCCCAACTTGATTGAACAAAACGCATATTGAAAAGGTTCCACTAATTAGTACAACAATGTAATAATTACGTGAAAAATTTTATGACGGTTGCTGACCTTCCTGCAGAAGCGTTGAATGAGAGGAAGTTGGGCACAGATCCGCATGTCGTACATGCGGAGGAGCATGCAACACATTATAATCGTCCTATGTATCTACAGAAGGTCTATATTCTAACGGTCGATGAACTTCTTCCTCGTGAGCTAGAGATTCGTTTGCTTGCTCCTCTTCTGGTGACCGGCCGACGGTTGAGGTTCTAGAATGTTCTCGAATGCACGATTGCTTCATGTTTGTTTTGTTTTCCCGAAGGAAATTGATGGTTGGTCGGTGCGACGTGCCTCCGAAGTTGGATGGTCTCCATAACTTAGTGCAAAAGAATATTATCCATTTCACCTTCACGAACGCGAATGTGAAAAATTTTGCCTCCTTTATGCACCACATCTCTTTCATAAGTTTTGTTGTATGAAATATGTTGAAGTTGAATCCCTCCGCTTAAATGGGTGAGATTTCACCAAAAAGAATCGCGCTCAGAGTAATATCAAGATTTGTGAGACGTTATCCAACAAAATCAACGTGGTGACAATGTTGAGACAAAAGTGATTTTACCATCAACGTTCCTTGGGGGCCCCCGATATATGAGTGAAAGATATAATGACAGCATGGTAATCATGAGACGATTCGAAAAACGAGATATTTTCATCATATGACATGCAACACTAACTGGCTGGAGATCAAACAAACCCTGTTGTCAGGTCGGTGTCCTAACGAAATGTCGAATCTTCTCGCGCGAGTGTTTAAATGTTATCTCACACATTTGATTGGTAAGATAAAGAACGAACGGATCTTTGGTAGAGTGAGTGGAATGTTGTATGTGGTGGAGTTTCAGAAAAGGTGTCTACTATACAATTTTTTTTTTGTTTTCTTGCATCCGGATGATAAAATTCGGGATACGGATGTTTTTGACAATGTCGTGTGTGTCGGAATTCCTGCAGAAGGGGTTGCACAGTGAGCAAAAACGTTGTGCTTCGTGTACGGTGGACGAAGAATGCACAAAAAACTTTCAGAAAGATTTAATCTCGACAATGACATTCAAAGATGAACAAACGTAACCTTCGTGTAGGAGAAGAAAACCAACTGACGGTGGCTCGACAATTGTTCAAAATGATATCATTTACGATAATCGATGTGTGATCCCGTATAACTCGTACTTGCTAATGAGATTTAATTGTCACTTGAATGTTAAATATTGCATTAACATCAATGAGTGCAAGTACGTGTATAAGTACGTGTACAAAGAGTGTGATTGTGCTATTGTTTGCGAGCAAGATAATGGTGCATCCATTGATGAAGTCAAATTCTATCAAGATATGCGCATTGTAGGTATATGCAAGATATGCTGACGTCTATTTGAGTTTGACATTGCAGAACAATGACCCTCGGTAGAAAGATTGTCTGCGCATGTTGAAAACACGAGAAAAGTGCAATTTAATTTTGATACTAAGCGTAACGTTGTTTCGCATGAGCCTCTGAAAACGAACTTAATGGCATGAATGAAATACAACTATTTGAATGAATGTGTTCCTAAAGAGGAGTTTCCTCTGTATCAAGGGATCGTTAATACTCGTGTGTGGGATAACAAACATAAGACGTGGAACTGAAGAAAGCGTGATCTTCACGGTGATCCCTTCGAAAAAATATATCGGTTGTATCACGCGAGGATCACGGAAGGCGTATCTACGTGTCATGCTAAACCATAAACATTCTCGTGAGGTGTGCCATTTTGCTGAAATTCGTACTTTGGATGGTGTCGTATACGATTCATTCTCATCGGTGTGTCTTCGATTCAATCTTTTGCAAATTGACGACGCATACGACCAATGCATAGAAACAGTCGCGACGCACTACATGCTTAAAGAAGTTCGTAAAATATTTGTTATGGTTTTCCCGTTTGATCCAGAGAATGATCCAGTTCGTTTCTTTAAGTGACATTCAAATAAGATGTGTAACGATTTTTAGCATTTCGCAGACACTGAAATTGTTCCCCCGAACATTTTGCAATCGTTCATAATGTTCCATTTTTATTGTATTTTGCAAGAGTACAGAAAAAACATCTGCCAGTTTTGTTTTTATTATCCAACGCCCAACGGAGAAACAATTGTTGACAACATAACCAGATATTATGAGAACAAAACGGTATCATCGATTATAAACGACGAGTTGTTGTATAATCCGATTGAAATGTAATCTAGATACGACTTTAATTTTCGTCGTCTCCGGCCACGCCAACGAGTGATGGTGAAAAAAGTAGTTTGGGTTATGCAAGAGAGAAAATCGTTGCGTAATTTTATCGATGCACCGACTGGAATAGAAAATATGTTTTGCATCGAGACGATTTTGGCGGGCATCAGGTCTCGTTCTGTAATTAGACTTATCGTGGCATCCAGCAGCTACCTTTTTGACGGGGGGTCAAAGGTTTCACTTACGATTTCACTCACTTTTGAAACCTGATAACACGCGTCCCCTCTTAACCCTGAAACAAAGTGATCTTGCAGATCTTCTCCGCCGTACCGACTTGATCGTTTGGGACGAGGTTCCGAAGAGTAACAAGTTTCACTTGGAAACTCTGGATATTACGCTTTGGGACCTCTGTGACAATGATAAGCCGTTTGGTCGAAAAATTGTACTTCTTGCTGGTGATTTTAGACAGGTTTTTCCTGTTGTGAAACACAGATCACAACCGCAGCAGATTGATGCGTCCATGAAAATGTATCCTTTGTGAAAAATTTTGAGGTTCATAAATTGACCGAAAATATGTTATTTTTTTATTTTTTTATTTTTTTATTTTTTTAACATAGTCTGGCTTCTAGGAAGAGTGATACGAGGGCCTCCCCCTAGCAATCTTCTTGGATGCTCTAGTCTATTGGTGGGGAGCCACACCTGCTGGAAATGGGGCCAACGTCCTTTTTTTACATCAAACGCCAGAATCTCCATCAGAACTTGTGTAAAGTGACATCCTGCGAGCATTGATTACCTGGATTGCCAGGGGATGGACTGAACAGGTGGACTTTCCTTGTGCAAAATAGGCATCCTGCCAGCATTGATTGCCCTGATTTCCAGGGGACTAACTGAGCAGGTAGTGTTCATCTCGAGAGCAACATAACAAATTGAGAAGAGTTTGAGAGCATTCGATAAGCCTCACCCGAGGGGCACCAGGGAGGCTTGCCACCTGTTTGTCTTGTCTTAATCTTGTCACACTATAGCAGCGTGGTCAAACAAGTATTTCTGTCAGAGAGAGGGGGTGGGGAGGGAACGGGTCTAGGAAATCAGATGGGGGTCTCATCGGGAAGGTCGGGTCAATGTGGATCCAATCGTTAAAAAAAAGTATGTAATCCCTAAGGTTTTCTTGACTCGACACCGAGGTCTGATCCCCTGTCCACTCTATTTGTGCCACCCATCCACCCCGTTGCCCGCCCAACCACTCCATGCAGAACTCGTAATCACCCTCCTTATATCTCAGGCTGTCTGAAATATATCTAATTGTGGCTTAAAGTCACCCCATCTGCGCATCAGCTCCGTCTACACTAACTCCTTTATCTGCCCTGTCAATTCAGGGCCCTCAATCTTTACCTCCTCCAAAACCAAAAGGCAGCGCTGCCACCAGAGTGCCCATAAGACAGACCGTCGACCCAGGCTATACAGGTTACTCACGTAGGCAGGGACATTTTCCATTGTCGGGTAATGCCCTGCGAGTACTTGCCAAGACTATGGCCAAGGAGTGTCCGATATCGTTTTTCTCAAGATGCGGTCCCACCACCGCCATATCAACAAAGCCACCGGGCACTGCATGAAGATGTGTTTAAAAGTTTCATTCTTTTTTTGCGCTGGAAAGGTGGCGAGGCATCAGTGGCACCATGGGAGAGTTATCCCCTTTTGTACCAGATAAGTGTGGTTGATTAGCCAGACATTTGCCGACAAATAGTGATGGGCAATCTCCCATTGCAAAGATGCGACCTTTGTCGGTCGGGCTTTACCTTGATTGAACCACTTAATGGGCGTGAGGAGGTTACGATCCATGTTCAGGTGATCGGCCCATCTATCGTTTATCAAGTCTCTTAAAAATCTTTTGGGTCTCAGCATTCTATAAGTAGATTTGACCGATAG
The DNA here is from genome assembly GCA_003427395.1 of Chara braunii. Classification (NCBI taxonomy): domain Eukaryota; kingdom Viridiplantae; phylum Streptophyta; class Charophyceae; order Charales; family Characeae; genus Chara; species Chara braunii. The sequence continues at coordinate 2,073,880 of BFEA01000110.1, read as the reverse complement.
TGTGTTTAGGTGAACTTTTTTACTGGTTGCCCTTGTTGCTCTTTGGGCCATCTGCCATTGTCACTCTTCGGGGTCAAAAGCCAGCTCGCTTATCGGTGTGGGGGGAGAAAGACTGTGGAATCATGACCTTCCCCCAACACTCTAACTCGGAAGACCTGTTCTTTCTCCCGCCACTCAAAAGGAATCTGAGAGCCTTAAAGCTTTCCCCTTGGACCGATTGTGTAGAACTCCACCAAAACTTCTGATATGGATCTGGCCTATCCGTGTCGTGTCCCCTGAGAGGACCAGCTAGTCCCCTTCCTCTATGGTGGGGCCATGTTTGAGACTCCTATACCAGGCAAGTGGGATAACTTCGATAATCATCTCCACGTGTCTCTCTGTGTGATGACAGTACTGGAGAGTGTCTTGCAACTGGGTCACTGTTTTCCAATCCTTTTTCCTTTGGTCCCACAGATGCACACAGTATCCCAATCTTCACCCATCCCTTCCATGGGGCTGCTGAACTATTAATGATCTGCCCATGACGGGGTGTAATCCACCGATTACCAAACATAGGTTGTCGGTACACTTCCATCGCTTCGGCGCCTGTTTCTCAGGGAGGGGGAACCTGCGCCAAATTTTCAATATTGATGGCCAAAATTGGTCCGCAGTTTGGCCGTGGATCTTATGCGGGATTAACCAGTAGTGGTCCTCTAACCATGTGAGTGGGTTAACCTCTGGTGGGGCTGGTGGAGCCAGACGGGCAATGTGCTCCAAGGTCAGAACCCTCCAAGGGTTGTCGGAAGAGAAAATCAGCGTCTTAAGTCATTTTAGGCGGAGGGCTTGAACTTGTGTCGTGGGATCGATGATACCCAGACCCCCTGCCCATTTTGGTTGGATGACTGACTCCCATGCCACCCTGCTTATGACATTTGCTCTCTCATCGTCTCCTTTCCATAGTAATGCTGCCACCCTGAACCTAAGCGATCGAGAGACGGTCTTACTGAAGGGTCAAAGCAACGACTTGTACCATAACGCAACAAACACTACATTGTTCATGACTAGCGCTCGACCAAAAATGAAAGTATGCTTGTTGCGTCAGTTGGCTAGCTTAGCCAAGGCAGGAACCGAGATCCATTCATCATTTGAGGGGGGACGGCCCTGAGCAGTCAGTGACAGTGTGACACCCCCAACACCCGAACGGGGGCCTGCAAGGGGAGCCAGTGTATGTTGGGGGAATCTGGTGGACGGCCCCCTCGGTTGTGGATCCACCATCCTTAGGTTTTGCTTCCCCAGTTTACCACCATATCGGAAACCTGGGCAAATTTTTCCATTAAGTTCCGAATCTCCATCATATTCTCTTGTGTGGCGTCCACTATGATGGTGAGGTCGTGCGAATAGCGAACATATCGGAACTGTTTCCTCTGGGATTCGCGTAATGTGAATTTTCTTAATGTCTTTATTGGCCCAAAGGTTGGCCGATAGCGCTTCCATAATAATAAGGAAGAGGAAAGGTGTTATGGGGTCGCCCTGGCGTACTGACCGTTCCATCTTAATCGGGGGGCCTAGGGTCCCATTTATTTGAACCCTAGTGGTGGCATTGTGGTGGAGGATACGTATCCTTCTACGGAAGACTTTCCCAAAGTTCACCCTTTCAAGGCATTTATCCACAAAAAGTCGGTCCACATGGTCGTAGGCCTTCTCGAAATCGATAAAAATAAGGGCAACATTATACTTTGATTGTAGGGACATTTGCAGCACCTCATTGACTAGCCATATTTTTTTCCTGGGTTTGCCCGTGTTGCATGAAACCTGTCTGTGATGGGTGGATCATGTCCTCTAAGACTGGGATCATCCGATTTGTCAGGGCTTTAGACAACATTTTATAGGTGACGAACAAAAGGGTAATGGGCCTGTAGTTTCGGATATTGAATTTGTCCCCTTTTTTGTATAGCAGGGACAACACTCCTTGTCCAACTAGCTCCCCCATATCCCCTATGCGCCAAACTTCCTTGTAATATCCCATGAGGTCAGAGCTCATACATTCCCACATTGACTCCCAAAATTCCTTCGGTAGGCTATCCAACCCGGGAGTTTTTTCCTCGTCCATTTGTTGTAAGGTTGTCCATATTTCATCCTTGGTCAGGGGAGCCTCGAGCTGCTCCTTTTGTTCGAGAGAGAGGGATCTGTCCTCAATTTGTTTTCGGCGGATCTCTTCATCAATGGGAGGGATATGGGTTGCAAAGAGGTCGTTAAAAAAGTCCCGAGCAATTTTAACACAGCCTGCCGTTGTAGTGGTAGGGTGGGTATCGGACCCACCAAGACCATATAATGCTTCCACAACGGCGCATTTAGCTCTGGCCCTAGCGAGGCCGGAAAAATTTGTGTCCATAAAACCTTCAACTTTATATTGTGAAAGTTTGTCACGAATCCTAATACCTTGCCATCGATATTGAGCTTATTGAAGTAAACGGGTTTTCACTTCCTGAATGGACTGCATGTGATGATCTGGGTTATGTGGTATTGAATGTTGTTCTAACTCCTGGAGTTGGTTTAGCAGGTCTATTTTATGCCGGTTTCGTTGTTGGGCTATATATGCTTAGAGAACTCATTGCATTTCTTGGCCAGAAAGAAACAAACCGTTGTTGAACCATGTTAGGGGAAAGTCTACTTTTAGATCACGTTCCTTCCAGTATGCCCAAACCTGGGTCAAGTATTGTTGAAATGATTTGAGGCGAAGAAGAGAGGTGTTCAGTTTGTAGAAACGGGGGCCTTGGTCTGGCATTTTTCGAAAGCCATCATGCACATCTTGTGGTCCAGTCCAGGATAAGAGCTAGAGGGGAGGATTGCCGCAAGTGTTAGACTGCCTGTTAGGTCCTCCAAAATAAGAATCAGATCGATCCTTGACTTGGAGAGTCTGGCCGGGTCATTGTTGCGGATGCATATGAAGGTCCGCTCTGTAGGAAAGGAGCGGCGAAAAGTGTCAAAGAGGGAAAGAGAGTTACACAATCGGTTGAGCATGCCCTCATCTTCTTCCGTTTGCCGCATGATGGAAGGGAGGACCTGCCATCGATCTAGCCACTGATTAGGGGCTGCATTAAAATCTCGTGCGAGCTTGATGAGAATACCTTGTGGCATTTTGGTTTGAATTTTCCGGAAGAATTCGCCGCGCTCCGTTGCAGGATTCGGGGCATAGATGCAGAATATGCAGATGACTTCTAGTTCCAGCGCCGCCAACACAGAGACCCGACGACCCTCCTCCATGTCTTTTTCCAATATAACACCTCAAGGCGGGAATCCGGAGGGACCCATATCGTTGTCCCCGCACTAGCTGGTCATGGTGCATGTGCCTTGTAGGCCTGGTATGACCAGACCATCTCGTGAGCCCTGTTGTGGACGGGGAAGTCGGTTCAATGAGTTTCTTGGACACAAACCACGTCCGGCCAGCTTCGTCCTTCCACACCCCAAAGAAGATCCCGTATAGCTTGGGCCTTGTCCGGGCAAGGCGTGGCCAACCCATTGACATTGATGGACCTAAGATCTAAATCTGTGTTACGGAGGGTCTTGCGCCATGCCTTGTTGCAGTCATAAAGTGCTTCAACCCAATCCATTTCACTTACATCCGCGTTGTTCCATTTCTTTCCTAGTCCTACAGGTAGTGCCACGAATGTTGATCTCATGCCACCCCTTTGTGGATGACATTTTGTCCGGATAATGGAGCACAGAGCGGTAATGATGTCCGTATCTGGCTAGACATGACTGAGCTCGATTTTGAGGTGTTGTAGTTCTAAAAGCACGTTGTGTGATACCCAGGTCAGGTTTGCCTCCCTCTTTTCATCAAAGAGGATGTATAGGTCGTTACCTGCGATTCTGCAGGAGCCCTTCCGCGTCCTTCTGCAATTTCTAGCCGTGCAACGTGAGTGCTCCGCTACAGTACGCATAGTCATTTTCCTTCGTCGGGGAGAGTCCAAATTTCCATCGACCATTTATTTTTCGTAGTGGGATCGCCAGGACCTTAGGGAATGATGAAATGACACAAATGTATGCCCACTTTATGATGCGTGTTGAGAATTGTGACCATCCTCGTGTTTTTCTCAATGAAGTTGCTGCAGTCAAATTGCCACGCGAGATTTGTACGGATAGACTGATTCCTAAGTTGATTTTATGAAAGTTTGACGATGTGGCCAACCACGTTGGGGATACCGAGTATTTCTCGCATCGATTAATTTTATATCCCACCAATGACGATGCGAGTTGTGTTAACAACGGTGTTCTTGACGATTTCCTTGGGGAGGTGCGTGAACTTTTAACGTTGATTATCCTGATTCGGATGAGAACAGACTCGGTATTTAGCAAGAGTTTTTAAACTCTCTCAATGAAACTTACCTTCCACCTCATAAGCTACGCTTAAAAATTGGTGCGTCGATGATGCTTTTGTGAAATTTGTCACCGAAGCAAGGACTTCGCAATGGTATAAGACTGATTCTGGAGAGGATCGTTATTGATAATTTATTGGAAGTGAAGATAATGCGCACGAGTAAGACAATATTGATCCCCAAGATTGATCTGACAAGCAATGGTGGGAACACCAAATTCAAATGAATCAGAAGGCAATTTTCAATCTGTCTTGCTTTTTCTATAACGATTAACGAGTCAAATTGACAAACCGTCTCGCGTGCGGGGGGTTGGCTACGCAAACCAATTTTTGCGCATTGTCAACTCTACGTTGCTTTGTCGTGTGTTGGGCATTCCAACAACATTCGTGTTGCTTTTTCCTTAGGATTTTTTTGACGAAAATATTGTGTAATACATTTTTTGTTTGTTTCCCTGAGTCATAACATTCCGGTTAATTCATTCATGTTCTTCATTCGCAACTCGGAGTCTCACATGCGTCATAACTACGATACTCTTGTTAATAGCAAAAGGAGGAGAGCAATAAAAACCAATAATACCACTGAAGATGATTCGAATGTTACATCAAAAGCTCAAGCCGAACATTCGGAGAGGTAAAAAAAATCAAAATGATGAGAGGTCGGTGAATGTTGGAAATGAACATGTTGGGGACGATCGTGCTCTTTTTTGTGAAGTTCAACGTAGATGTCCAGAAGAGAACACCCTTGAGGATACTGAGAAGATGGTTGTGGAGGGCAGTGGTGATGGTTGTCATTCTGATGAGGATGGTTTGTGCAAAGGTCTGTCGGGTAGGCGTAATAACCCTGTATTTACCGATGGGGAAGATATCTCGCTACCGGTGATTCGAAAGAAGATGGTGTTGATTCTACATTCAAGAAAAGAAAGGATCGTGGAGTGGAAACTAACCTTTTAGGTTCCACCGAAGTGTTTGAGCCTACCTCGGTTGATAATCGCGTGGGACGACAACATGTTGTCGATGAAATGGGAACTCGTATTATGAGAGCGCTGTATGCGCACCGTCCTGATGCACTTGGATTTCTTATGTTTTGTCGCCGGTTCAATGGGTTTGCACGTGTTCAAGATTCGTGTTCTCAATCTCAACGCGGTGGACACGAAAGAGATGTTTGTGTCACATCCGAACACAAAATCCTCTGGAAATTATTGTGGTATCCGATGATAACGATGCGCTAAAAATCCGCGCTCTGAATCCTTGCGCTCAACTTGCTAGATGGTTCGACGATGCGCAAAAGGTTGGCATGCGTAAAGTCTTGACTGAGGTGTTTTTTGAAATGTTTGTCAAAACTGCAACAGTCGTAAAAGATGAACGAATATAAGAAAAATCCCTCGACTTGCAGAAAAAAAAACTCATTAATATGCGATTGAAATGACAATCCCCTCTTCCTTCAGACCCGTTGAATGTTTCGGATATGGAAGCTTCTTCCATGTTCCAGTTGTTTTTGCATAATGAGTTTGTTGCTCAGTCTAATGAAGAGATTGCTAGGATGACATTTGATTTGCCATATTGTCTGACAGAAGGGTCTATTATGTAAGTCTTCCACAAATATGCACGGTTACAAAACCTTCTCGAAAGGAATCCTTCCGTTGTTGCTTCTTTTACACCTTTTTCCACTCCGATCCGTAGACTATCCCTGCAAGCAGCATCTCCTCCAATCTTTCAACGTCTTGCGGACTGTGCTCCACCATCCAATATGTCAATGTCGATTGTCACTACTTCTGTTGTTGTTTCTGCTTCGCTGACCGCTATGGTTACTCCGTCTCCTATCACTTATGTTGTGACCGCTCTTACTTCATTTCTCGCATTTATTGGTCCCAAAAGGATACATGTGCACCTGTCCTATCTTGACAGTTCTCAAGATGCAAGATATGGTGTAAGCAGCGAAGGAATTAAATATAAGCGTGGACACTTGGAGGTGTGTGGATGTTGTAGTTCATCTCGATTTCAATCGTAAAGGACACGGTCAATTCAAAACTTTCGAGGAGTATCGCCCCGAAGTGTTGCAACAAGTTTCTGTTCGTGAGGTGCTACAAGAGTTTCGTTCCAGCGAAGGAAGTTGATTGGTCTTATAAGAAAGATACGAAGATAGAGAAAAATTATGAGATGTTGATTGGGCGGTAGTCCAGGGTTTGCCTTAATGACAAATTTTGAGTTGGTCGTCTTCGGTTTTGGTTAAGTAATTGCCCTTACAAGAGAAAAAAGGACAAGAGAGACAAATAAATAGAGAGAGAGAGAGACAGAGAAAACCAAATTTGACTGAATATTATTTTGTTTTTTAAGTCAAGGTGGATTCCACTATGTAATAATTGTGCCTTTCATCATATTGTGCCCACTTGCTAACTTTAATGGAACAAAAAATCTTCATATTAAACTTTTTTTTCTTTGTATGCTCGTGTTGCTTTTTCTTTATTCTTTNTTTTTTTTTTTTTTTTTTCAATCTGACCCTGACGGAATTGAACGGATGATCTCCGGCTGCCGGCATCTCGGAATCACGTGTATTTCAGGTCGCGGTGGATTCCACTAAGCTGTAATTGTGCCTTTCATCATATTGTGCCCACTTGCTAACTTTAATGGAACAAAAAATCTTCATATTAAACTTTTTTTTTTTTGTATGCTCGTGTTGCTTTTTCTTTATTCTTTTTTTTTTTTTTTTTTTTTTTTTTTCAATCTGTCATTTTCTTAATTCGTCAATTAAGCTTAGACTTTGGAAAGCTGACGCGGAAAAAGAACCGCTCATGCGTCATACTTGGGTTGGATCAATCAACTCCAGTGTTGTCGCATACTTGACTAATCACCTTCGGGGGTATGAAAACCGATCTTTCATTGGAAGTCCAAGTCAATACCTATGAGCATTTACCTATTAGGCTATTACCATGTCAAATATTCGTGCGAAAATCATGTGGTTTCCTTGCACACTTGCGGGGAAGACATTCTCTGCAGATCAACAACGGGCAATAGTACTTCAAAGTTTAAACCTCTCTCAAAGGAAAGGAGAGGATGAAAGTAAGAGAAGAAGAGCAAGGGTAGCCTCATTGGGTACCGAGTCGGAAACGGAACCGATGGAAGTGGATCTTCTAAGAGAGGTGTTTGGCCCAGGAACCTATGGACATTGAGGCTATCCAGCCTTGTGTTCCCCCCCCATCTGTCATGTCTGGCGGAAGTAGTGACACATCAGTTTCAAGTAACACGCAGATGATCATCCTCCAAATTGCAGACTGGTTACTGTGTAATTTAAAGGAGCAGCACCCTAATCTACCCACGACATCCTGGCCTCACATTTTCACGGATTTAATGCAAATGTTACAAAACAGTGGAAGCCTAGTATCCTTCTTAATGAACGCCCCCCCAATGAGTGTGTCGTGGAAGGACATTAGTGCTAGACTGCTATGCATAGTGTCGTCAAGGTTTAACTGCACAACAATAGGGGAGCCCAAATTATTACCTGGACTCAACAATCGTTTTCTGCCCCTGTCTTTGCTAGGGGATGAAATGGAAGAAACAGATATGTCACAAAAAGGTAGGCAGAAGGCTCTCCATGACATTGGGCATAATGGGTTTCCCCTGGAATCTACTCAGGTTGAGTCACTAAAACAGGTTCAACAGCAGGATCAACACCAACAGGAGGAAATTATCGAAAATTTGCAGATCGATGAACATATAATCCTAACTTCTCATAATAACACATCCAGTACACTGCAGACAAGATTGCCTGATTATCCAAATGGACAGCAGATCGTGACTCCACACGGGTTGTCTGATCATCCAAATGAACAACAGATCGTGACTCTACACGAACAGCAGATCGTGACTCCACACGTGTTGTCTGATCATCCAAAGGAACAACAGATTGTGAATCCACACGTGTCGCGATCGAGTGCCCTGGAAGAGGAGACGGAAGAGGCAAAGGTGATGGTGGAAGAACCACCCAAGCTCAAAAAGGATGGGACAACTTCGAAACCAGATGGGAGTAACGACCGTGCCTGTTTTGAACTTATTATTTCTGAGCTTACCGTGGAAAAGAAATATTTGCACATCCCTAGTGAACAACAACCCGAAATACCCAGGAAACACAGTCAAGGCTTGATAGAGTGGGATCCAGGGGTTGTTGTCTCACAGGAGCAGCAGACAACTCAGAGTTTTTCGACAGTATTGCAGGTTGACACAGTGAACCAACCTGCAGGACAGAACAACACAAACACTGAGGAAAACTCAAAAAATAAAAAATAAAAAAATGAACAGCAAACATCACAGATAGTAGTCTCTCTGTCTATCACACACACACACACACACACACACATACACACACACACACACACACACACACACACACCAGTGCGCGTGTTTTCGCTCACCTCGTTCCACTCACTATCTCACTCCTGCCCGCTTTCTTGCATGCCTTCTTTCTCAAATGCCCTCTTCCCCGCACACGTGTTCAGTTAGTCGTTAGCAACCCACAAGTCCTCTACCTCGAGTGCATGTAGTCGCTCTTAAGGCTAGGTGTCAACTTCTATTAGAACCAGTGTATCTCGCTCACACAAACCCCGCCGTTTGTACCAGAGAGCGAAAGGGCCAATCCCCTGGCTCATGTGCAGCCCGAAATACCAACCCTGAAAAACATCCAGGCCCGTGCAGCACCCAACATCTGACATGTGCACAGATTTAGGGGTAGTATGCTAATACTTTTTAGACGTCATATAATAGGGGTGATAGACTAGTAAAATCAAGGTTAAATCAGTGAAGGCTGTGATCCGCTAGAAAAGTACAAATAATAAATAATTGTTTATTTTTGGTTCCTTTTTATCGTTTTTAAATTTTAAATTTATTTTTCGTTTTAATTTCCTTACCTAATTAGAAAAATCTGAGATCCAGTTTTCGCTCCAACCGCATGGGTCAAAAATTGCACCGCGAGGCCTCGCGCGCATATTCCCGTTGTATGGTCCACTGGTACGGGAACAAATATGAAATGAGCAGAAAAGGCGTCGTCAAGACCGGTAAAAAAAAACATTGTCATCGGTCAAAATTTGAGGGTTAGAATCGATGGGTGATCGAGAGGAAATAAGGGTCCAACTCGGACACCCTAAGGGCTGGACCCCACAGGCCAAAATCTTGGAAAACAGGCGACGCGAGTGCTTTTCCCGGACCCCACTGGAAGAAATCAGGTTCCTGGAAAGTGTATTTTTTGTCGCTTTTTCCGCTTCCCGGGACCCCACAGTCTGGAAAAGTGTTCCTGGAAGATGGTACTTTGACGTTTCCACATGTGGTTTCGGTCCGAAATGTGTCATTTTCCGTAGTTGACAGCACGATTTTGTGGCAAACGGACTGGGTAAGGGGGTGGAAAAGTCTGGAAAACTTCCTTGCACGACCCGAGTCCATGGAGTGTCCAGTAGGTGGCACCTTACGTTCCAGCGGCCAGGAGGCGGACAAGGAGACTGTCGCACGGGGCGGATGGACCGAACGGGAAGGGGACCGTTTTTCCCCGCATTTCTTTCCCCGCATTCATTTGTTTTCATTTTTTTTTTTTTTCAGCATACCACGACGGCGGGCTCAACTTTCAAATTTGAAATTACGAACGGCTGTGCATGCCCCACTGTGCGCTGTGCAGCCGACGTAAACGTTCCCTGCAGACTGCATGAAGACACCAGTGCCACACTACACACACAGACGCACACCGGTTCCACACACCTGCCTGCTCGTTGCATCCGCGCTTCGTCGCGGGTCCTGTTTTTGGCCCGACCGCCATGTCCTGCAGGGGTGGCCAGCGCTGTCCGCGACCCACATACATGCACAACACGGCTCCCCTGCGCACACCCGCCCTCCTCCTCGAATGAACCTCGCCCCCCCTCGGTCTGGCCTTTTCTTTCATCCGTTCTCTACTCCGCCGCCGGTCGTGCATTCTGGAGCGACGAAGTATGTCTGATCTGGTTGCTTCGATGCCAATGAACGAGGAAAGGGAGATTGCTTCTTTCACTGGCGATGCCATCTCTTTCACGAAGAGCACCAATGCCCGGGCGAAATCCGTTTGTAGATGTGGTCTGACAGGGCAGACGGTAGGCAGCGTTTGAATACACAAAATACGTTTCGAATTCCTACCTCGAAGGCACCACCCCCCCCCCCCCCCCCCCCCCCCCGACACGGCCCCAACGGCCGATGTCGACCATCGGCATGAACCGTTGGCGTCCAGGCACCTCCCACACAAGGACCAACGGCACACTCCACGTACGCATGGTCACACCGTTCACACAGGTGCCACAAGCCGCCACCCACACCTCCGGTGCTACTCGCGGGCGCCCATACGACAGGGCCCCAACGGCCGATGTCGACCATCGGCATGAACCGTTGGCGTCCAGGCACCTCCCACACAAGGACCAACGGTACACTCCAGGTACGTGTGATCGCACCGTTCGCACAGCTGCCACACGCCGCCACCCACACCTCCCGAGTCAGACATCGCGGGCGCCCATACCACCCCAACGGACTTCGCTGGTCCACAATGACGGCACGAGCTTGGAAAAGTCTGGAAGAAATCGCTTTTCCAGGCCTTTTCCAGTCTCTTTGGTGGGGTCCCGTCGTTTCATCCGCGGAATCTTCCAAGTGCCCTTTCCACGATTTCCAAAATAACGCACTTTTCCAAGGTTTTTCCAGTGGGGTCCGGCCCTAATTTTCCACGATGCGTTCAATAGAAAAATACCCCAAAACACCTCAAAACACCCGTTGCTAACCATTCCAGAACTCCGTCCTTTGGATTTTGGGTGGTTGACTGACTTTGGCCGTCCAACACTGGGGCCATCACCCAGCTTCGGCTTTCAAGTTCTGAGAGCGTGGAAAATGAAATACTGAGAATCCAACAGAGACCTCTTCAGAGTCTTCACCATGCTACTGAGCGCCTGACCAGGATATCTCGAACCCATTCGATATCTCTCTAGCCCCGTGCATTCCACGTAGCTGCAACTGTTTTCTGTGGGCTTCAAGTTGCCTTCTGTACCATGTCACTTCACCACTTCAGTCCCGTCCATGCCACTGCAAGTCAACAAGGGAGAGACATGGCGGGCAAGGTCAGGAAATTCTGATAGGGGTCGAATTGGAACTGCAGGACCAATCATAGTCCAGCCATGGAAGGAGAGTTTGTAGTCCCTGATAAGCCCCACCTGTTCTTCTTCTTCTTTCCCTCTCCATTCCATGTCTGCAATCCAGCCCCCTTTGTCCCCCCGGAGCCAGTTGTTGCAGAATTGCTTGATCTGTGCTTGGATGTCCTGTTTAGGGTGCAGAGTCTGCAGACAAGCACTGAATCCCATTGTGCCAATACGTCAGTCTGAATCTGTTGTGGGATTAAGACTGTGAACTCTGGTCCATTGATTCGTGCCCCGTCGATTTTCAGTACGCACCGTCGCCTCCAGAGGGCCCAGAGCACCACCCTGCATCCTACATCAAAGAGGTTGTGGGAGTCAGGTTGCGATGCCCCGCACAGGATGTCTCTCCAATCCCATAACACTGGACCGGGGTTCCGTGCCTAGCTGTTGCCAGGTGCGGTCCCACCATCTCCAGGCCCAGACAGAACCAGGGCACTGCATAAAAATATGCTCGATTGTTTCGGGGATCCTTCTGGCCAGAAAGCTGCTGCAGCAGCGTTTGCACCACACCACGGGAGGGACAACCCCCACTGTCCTGGCAAGGTTCTGTCAATGAGCCAGTCATTGGTGGGAAAGTACCAGACTGTGGGCTATTTGTTATCGGAGTGAGGCTGCTTTTGCAGGCTTTAGCTTGGCACTGGCAAACCACCTGATTGGGCGTAATGTGTCACGGCTTATGTTCAAATGCGAAATCCAGCGATGGGTTACTCGTTCCTTGACGTCCACTCTAGGTCTGAGTGTACGATACATCTATTTTACCGAGAGTGAGGTGTCTGCATGTGGGTTCTTTCCCCTTTGGGAGTGGATGTCCAGACCCATGCAGCTGGGTCAAAAGCGAGATTTGCCAGGAGGATCTAAGGGCTGATAAGCTATCCAGCGTTCGCTGTCCCTGACAAACCAAATCCTATGCACTTGGGATCGATCAACCCAGATAATGCACTTGGGATCGATCAACCCAGACAGCCTCCCTGTGATCTTCACAATGGGCCTCACTCCTCTACACAGCATGTATCTGGATTCTGGGCCTGTAAGAGGTCCTATATATTCACAATGTTCGATCGGTCCAAATGCATCTGGTCTAGCTGGCAGTCTAGATCCCTGCCAAATGTCGAGTAGTGGAATGAGGCCCAATGTCTGGCTTTTTTATTATTATTATTATTTTATTTTTTTTAAACCACCACTACCTGGGCCTCGTTTTCACATTGTGGGGTACCCGATCCTTTAGGAAGCCGAAATGAAACGACAGTCGCTGACGAGTTTTATCAATGGTGGCCATCGTCAGGCCAGGCCTCAAAATTTTTAGGGGTAGGATATTTTGAATTATTTTCCCTATCCCCAACAGTGGGAAACTTAAGGTAGTACTAGATTAAAGCTCCGATCTATCGTGGGAAGCAGCACGAGCTGGGAACCGGGCCCAGCGTCCCCAATAATAATTTTACAATAATGAACATTTGATGATAGTCTGATGATGATTCGATGATGATGATGATGTATCCCCCGCAGCCACAGCGGCCAGGTGGGGTCGAGGCTGCGACCCTGTGGTCATGACCGTGGGTCGTGGTCCTGAAAAAAAAAAAAAAAAAAAAAATCTCGAAAAAAAATATATGTTATGCAGAAAAATAAACTGAACAACGTTTGCCTTATGGTCATATCCAGAAACTTTACGAAATTTGAAGAAAAAAAAAAACGTTCCATCATTTCTCTTACCCAAAAAAAAAAGACAGCTTTTGCCTCAGGATTTTTTTTTTATTTTTATTTTTTGAAAACAACATGCTCCAGTCTATTTGTGGGGAGCAGCACGAGCTGGGAACCGGGCCCAGCGTCCCATATCGAATTGTACAGATCATTGAGAACAATTGAGATCATTTGAGATACCGGGGCCATTACCTGGCTTCGGCTGAGAACAGTCTGTGAATACGATGTGATTCAGAAAGCATGGGGAGGATCATGCATATCTAATGACCTATTAATGAACTACTCATGCAATAGGTTGCCACAGAGGTCCTACGAATGCTCACAACCCTCAGGATCCCTAACAAACCCTTTTCCAGCACAGTCTTACTCCCTTCTGAGCTCTTCCAGGCCTCACGCCCTCACCCTGCTGGGTTACAGGGCAACACAACTCGCCCCAGCTCCGACCAGCGTCGTCCCAGCAGCAACCCTTGGTTGTCCCTTGGGATGCCCACCCCAAAGCATCCCCAGATCTCTCTACCAGGCCTCACACTCCTGCATCAGCAGGTTACAGGGCAACACCCCAGCACCGGCCAGCATCGTTCTGGCATCAAACAGCCGCAGATCACTGAGTATAACAGCATCGAAACCGCCTAACAACCGACTGTTTTTCCACTATTCAGACTCTACCAAGGCACTAGAATATGTGTGTCAAAAAGCCTCCCAACCACGAATCAGATAGGTGAAACCTATTCAATCCACCTACGACCACCACCAGCATGGCTGTTTTCAGCATGAACCGAAGCTCTTCCAGGCCTCATGCTCCCATCAGGTTAGGTTACAGAGTTGCACCACCTTGCTCCAGCACCGGCCAGCATTGCTCCAGTTACGACCCCCGATGACCACTGAGACTGCCCCCGCAAACAGCCCCCCAGAGCTCTCTACCAGGCCTCACGCCCCCACTAAGCTAGGTCACAGAGTTGCGCCACCTGGCTCCGGCTCCGGCCAGCGTTGCTCCAGCATCGGTCTTCGAGGGCCACCAAATTTTCGACCACCCTTCGCAGGGTCACAGATGAATTGCCAGATAGCACCTATTCCTACAACCCCCTCGAGAGGCAAACCAAATGGAAAGAAAGAGTAACTTAAAGCTGGATGATAGACTTCTTCGAGAGAGATCGCCCTCCC
>BFEA01000110.1:2044367-2059458 GCA_003427395.1 Chara braunii | reverse complement strand
CTTTCCCCGCCGAGGAGAGTCACTCAGTCACCCACTCTCCCTCGGCCCCAATATAGGACCAACCCTCTACCCCCCTTTCCCCAGGAGCACACAGTTCCCACCTAAAGCATGCCCCCCCGCCCCTTGTCCGTTTCTGCCTCCGCAGGGACTGATGTTGACTCACGCACCAGCCCCTGCCCCAGAATAGGGCAAGCCCCTACTCCGCCCCTACCCTCTTTGAGACATTCACCCCCCACCTTGTGATGCCCCTGCAAGATAGAGCTCCCCCCACCCCCTTCCTACCGTTCACCCTCTGGGAACGATCCAATCCAGCCGACTACAGTTATTGAAGACACACAAACCCCAACCCCCCACCCGCGCAAAAATAAATTCATTAGTGTGCAAAAGGGGGAATCGAAAATTAATAGTGGAGAAAAAAGAAAAAAGTTCAAAAAACAAAGAACTTAGGAAATAAGATTCCTAAAATATGAATGGAAGAATCGGAAATTTCTGAAACTTACGATGTAGAAAAGGTAGATAAGATTTTTTGGATTTTGCTGATGACGATGAACAACACCCTGAAGATGATGATGATGAGTATGATGGTGACGACCAACTCACCTGCTGATTGAAAACAAACTGATGATGATGATGATAATGGTGAGGATGAAGACAGAATGATGATGCTGATCATACTAAAGAGCAGCACCAACAGCCCCTATGATTACAGACTGATGATGATGATGATGATGATGATGATGATGCACAGCGCCCTGTGATGACTACAGGATGATGATGGTGCTGATGACAAGCACCTTTGATGATAACCTAATGATGATGATGATGATGATGATGATGATAGGGGTGAGCAGCGCCCTATGATGACGAGCTTTGCCAACCACGCCCTCTGATGGTGAAATATTGATGCTGGTAATACAACGATGAGTGACGAACAGCGCCCCTGATGAACGGCTCCTTGATAATGATAATGATTCAAGCGCCGAACAGGAGTGAAGATGTACGCCTTGATGATGATGACGAGCAGTACCCTGATGATGATGATGGTAATGACGAGCAGCACCCTGATGATGATGACAAACCATTACCGTGATGATGATGTCGATCCACGCCCTGTTGATAATGATGGTGACGAGCAGCACCCTAATGATGATGACGAAACATTACTGTGATGATTGTGTCGAACTGCGGCCTGTTGATGATGGTGCTGGTGGTGATCAACGCCCCGTTGCTGATGCCGAGCAGCGCCCTGATTATGCTACACATCTACCTCCTCATGATTGCAGTCGCCACTGCACTCGCACTTCAGTTTACCAAGGGCTGACTCCACTGTACTCCACAGGCATCGACATAGCCAACGCCTCTCAGGCCATATGCCACGTGCAAAAACACAGCGGCAATGGAGTGAAACGTGGAACTCCCAGATAAAGAAAAACGGGAGTCAGTCCAACCGCCACATCAGCTTGTGACGTGGCGTGGACAAGCGCCTTCGGTCACCTGCGCGTGCGCAAAGCGCCTGGTTTACAGAAGAGATGGCCACCATCGCTGCCGCGCGTCGTCACCATGGCTAGTTTCTTGAATTTTTAGAAATTGAAGACGAAGTAAAAAAAAACAAATAAAAATTTGTGCAATGTAGATCTTGAAAAGATCTACAACATCATATTTTTAGTTTTATTTTTTAGAATTGTTTGAGCCCTAAAACAAATCCTGAAAGTCGCGGCCGCACCCCAACCACGGCCGGCGGGCGCCGGTCATCCCGACCGCAATCCGAGTTTGACCCCGCTGTCATGACTGCGGGGGAGGACCCACATTGTTGAGTATACTGAAGCCATTACCAAGCTTCAGTTAAGAAAAAAATTCAGAAAATGCAATAAAAAAGCATGAGCCCCTCCTAGCAGTACTTCCACCAAACCCTGCACTCCAAGTGATGCTGTCATCGAAATTGAACTTAGCTGTTCAAGTTCTGTTCTCAATACCAGGCCTAT
Organism: Chara braunii; assembly: GCA_003427395.1. Classification (NCBI taxonomy): domain Eukaryota; kingdom Viridiplantae; phylum Streptophyta; class Charophyceae; order Charales; family Characeae; genus Chara; species Chara braunii. The sequence goes on along the minus strand of BFEA01000110.1, from coordinate 2,057,476 downwards.
ACCCGGTCTCACGCCCCCAACATGCTAGGCAACAGGGCAGCAGAACCCATCCCATCACCTACCATAGTTGACCTAGTAGCAGCCCCCAGTTAGCCACTGGATGGCCTTCCACCCTCGACAAATCAAACATAGCTGTCCTGTTCTCAATACCAGGCCTATACCCGGTCTCACGACCCCCAACATGGTAGGCAACAGGGCAGCAGAACCCACCCCAGCACCGACCATCGTTGACCTAGTAGCAGCCCCCAGTTAGCCACTGGATTGCCTTCCACCNCAGCACCGACCATCGTTGACCTAGTAGCAGCCCCCAGTTAGCCACTGGATTGCCTTCCACCCTCGACAAATCAAACTTAGCTGTTCTGTTCTCAACACCAGGCCTATAACCGGTCTCACGCCCCCAGCATGCTAGGTAGGCTACAGGGCAGCAGAACCCACCCCATCACCGACCATCGTTGACCTAGTAGCAGCCCCCCCCGGTTAGCCACTGGATTGCCTTCCACCCTCTCGACGAATCCCCAGATGTCTCTACCAGGCCTCACACCCCAGGGCAAATGCCCCAGCTCCGGCCAGCGTCGTTCAGGTACACCCATGAATTGTTGAATGCAGACCCAAGTTTGAATCCAAACACAACCAGATGTCAGGCCTCACGCCCCAGGGCAATGCCCCAGCTCCGGCCAGCGTCGTTCAGGTACACCCACCAATTGTTGAACGCAGACCCAAGTTCGAATCCAAACGCAACCAGGTGTGACTCTGAACTTAGTAATTTACTAATTTCCCCAGAGCCGGTCAGTTGGAAGATGGCATGTCATTTCAAGGCCGTCGCCCTTTGAAAAACAAGAAAGGAAAAAAGAGGATTAATCACAGCTTAGAAGAAATACTAGCAACTACAAAATTGAACCTCATTCCTGAATTCATCATTAATTTAAAAGACAGTATTACTTTCTCAAACAGAACAGTAATCTACTGCATGCAGCTTTCTGGAAACAAATTACAAACACACAAACACATAAAGAAACAACGTTCACCGCGTGTAATGTTCTGAAAAAATCAAATCCTCTCTTCTGCCATATCATCAGATGACTTCAGAGTCCACAGACTCCACAGCCATCTACGCATGGCCGCATGCACAGCTTCCGTCTTCACTCGAACAGGACGCCCGGTCATTATCGCCGTATCTGGACTGAAAGTTGGACCAACAAATATGGTTATCGTGACCAGGCGTTCGATTCGGGTGAAGACGGTAGGATCGCCATTGCCATCGCCATTGCCATCGCCATCGCCATCGCCATCGCCATGGCCATCGCGATCGCCATCAGCATCACTTTCCATTTGTGTCTCATGAACAGATGACGAACTCATTGGCCGCAAAATTGTCTGAATTTTCAGATAATAACTTTGGAGACAGAACATAATCTGCATCAAATCTACACATCACAACACAACCTCCATGAAACCTTCCATGAAACGTTATGTAATCCTCAATGAAATTTCTATTTAACTTTCATCAACTCTTCATGGAACCTTCCATGAAACGTCCATCAGACGTCCACCAAACCTCCATCAAATCCCATCCAAATCTTCATCAAATCTCCATCAAACCTTGCAAGAAACGTCCATCAGACGTCCATCAAATCTCCATCAAATCCTCATCAAATCTTCATAAAATCTCCATCAAAACTCCACCACATCTCCACCACATCTCCAACAAATCTCCACCGGATCTCCTCCAAATCTCATTTACATCTCCTTCAAAATCAACATCATAAAACATAAATATTTATCAGGTCAAACCTCTATAACACCCAATTTCACCCAAAAGCAATCCAAATTTCCACCCAAATGCCACCCAAATCACATAGAGTCTGCAGCAGACTTGAGCTTGAAAAGCTCTCGCATTTCTGACGATGTCGGCGACAGCACCTCCCCGGGGTAACACTTGCCGACAAGCTGTTCGAATTCGTCGTACTTGCGCAAGAAGTCATCCTTCAGCTTCTGCGACAGGTAAGGGAGAAGCTCCTGGGGAACGTGCTTGTGCATCTTCCTGAACATCGTTTGCGGTACCTTCTCAATCCCTGGGCTAGGCAGGACAACCTTAATGAGCTTCTTCAAGTCGGCCCTCGTCAAGTTTGGCTGGTATGCAATCTCCTCTGGAGTCCTTTGAAACAGCAGACTCTCCTCAACCTTCTTCATGAATTCAAATAGCCTTCCAAAGTGCAACTCGATAAGGCTACTTGTGTATCGGCTGCAGGACGCCTCATACAAGTTACTCGCCTGCTGATAGAGTTTCCCTAGCACGGGCACCGCTTCTGCCGTCTTATACGTCATGTTCTGGAATGCCGCATAATTTTCCAAAAGGAACAGATCAGAGTGCTTCGGATCGACCTTTGCGATGTTTTCAAGCACCTGAAACATTGTTCCGACGATCTTATTGTAGGACCCATCGACAGCCTCTCGGATGTTGTTTTTTATGAGGCTCTCCATTTTCACGGCGAGGGTCGCAAAGCGCGGGATGAAGGCCACAACGCCTGACATCCTCAAGTTGCGATCATATTTCTCGATCGAGTGACATATCTCATCGACAAACTTGTCGAACTTTTGGCGAATTCTATCCTCAAGTCCTCGGAGCATCCGGTGCAGGAAACTCCCCGGTTCCTTCCCGTGGGTCGAAATCCACCTTTCCGTCAAACCCAATAAGGGGATGCATCGGAGAGGGTCGATCTGGAAAGCCCAATCGACCATAAAGGTGAACTCGCTCTCCGCGCCAGCCAACAATGATTCTAACGCACAGTTCAAGTCTCGAACATCTTTCTCGGTTGGCGTGGGTGGACGGATATCCAAACCACCCGGCAGCGGTTTGGGGGGGATGGGGATGGGATCATAATCCTCGTCCTCATCCTTATCGCTGCTGCCGACAAGGGCAGCTCCCGCTCCTTCCCCGTTTGGCCCATCCAGCTTAACAGGAATCGGTGGCGATGCGTCAAAGCACATGAATGTGGCAAAGAACCGGCTCTCTTCGGAGAAAAGTGGAATAAACACCTGCAGCATTCTCGCGAAAGCGTCCGATGCCGCTGATGTGTCGCCTGCACTCCCAGATCCTGGAATAGCTGCACCGTTCTCCATCCAATGCAGCCATGATGTTGTCGACCGTGGAGCCCTTACGCCACCCTTCAGCTCATTGGCTACATCCCTCATTTCCCTTTGGAGGAGATGATTCATGGCTGTTGCATACGCTTTGCGGACAGGTTGGAGAGAGAAGCTATCTAACTCCTTCAGGTGATGAATCAACGGTGCATATGTTTTGAACTTCATCCTTAGTTCCTTGTGAGCGAATCTCCCTCGCAAATGTCCTTTCTGCAAGATAATGGCACTGTACTGTTTCTCCGGCATGAACTCAACAATCTTAGTGAAGTAATCCTGAAGAAACTCGCGCAAGCGACATACGAAAGTGGAGCGCAAATTCTCCAGCTCCGACCTCTTCTCCCGTACAGCTCGCATTTGCGCATAAACAGGGTCCCTATCAAACCTACTGAGCTGTATGAGAGCCTTAACCAGCCATTGACAGGCCTCAATATTGTTAGGCATCAACGGCTCTTCAAATGGGGACTCGACAAGCAGAGAAGCGTACTCCGGCGGCACGTGAAGCTGATTTAGCAGTTTGTCAAGCTCTTCGAGCAGACCACGACCGTTATGCTCTTGTACCTCAAGGATGTTGTTCCTTCGCTCTATCATCTCGATATCATCTCGGACATGTTTCAGCTTTACATTGAAAATGTGTAGCCACTCATCCATGTCCTCAACACTGCTGGCTGCATCTTCAAGTCCACTGATGACCGCTTCCACGAGGACCTCGCTTTCCAAGATCGCGTGCACATTGGCTGCCTCCAGTGCACTAAGCTCTCGTTTCAGACGCTCAGAAAACGCGTCAGCTTCGTCAATCTCCATCAGATACGTACCCAAGAGAGCTTCCATGTCCTTCTCCTCTTGTGCAGAAACCAGATCATGTTGTCCAACAACCTCCAAGGCATTCTCTGGGAGGGGGAGTGTTCCGCCGCCCTCTCGTCCCTTCTCCTCGGCCTCCTGAGCAGGCAGCCGAAGCGGCCAGCCCTTCGCAAATGATTGGGCCCAAAGCGCTAATTCCACTAAGTCGATCCCAACCAGGGACGGCACACGGCCAAGGTGTTCCTTGCTCAGCTGACGTAATGTCACAAACAAGCGATTGCGGTCATCGAGACTTCGACAACTCCACTGAGGAGGGCTGGTTTTTAAAGTGTCGAAAATGAGACCGAAACTCAAACCAGACTTGTCGGCTTCCACTGCCTCTAATCTCACCAAGTGCTTTAGTTTGTACACCTTGGATGTCTGTAGACCTCCATCGCCTGTCCCCTGTTTTAGCGAATGGATTTTCACTTTGAGCTTTTCCGTCGTCAAAGACTTTTTTCCGGTGACTACCAACACGCGTGGCTTGCTGGTCATCCGTCCCCTTTTCACAACGCTTCCCCATGTTGTCTGGAGCTTGGAAACTTTGATACCTAATAGCACCTTGTTTTCCGTCTCGGAAAAAAAGCCCTCTACTACCTGCTTTAGAGTCTTCTCATCATCGCCCTGCATCTTGGGCCCTCTGCTATCACGCCAGTTTCCAAGATTCTCTGATACCTCCCTCTCTCTCTCTCTCTCTCTCTCTCTCTCTCTCTCTCTCTCTCTCTCTCTCTCTCTCTCTCTCTCTCTCTCTCTCTCTCTCTCTCTCNCTCTCTCTCTCTCTCTCTCTCTCTCTCTCTCTCTCTCTCTCTCTCTCTCTCTCTCTCTCTCTCTACCTATCTATCTATCTATCTATCTATCTATCGACCTATCTATCTCCCTCCCAAACACTCTTTGTCTTTCTTCCGCCACCCTCTCTGCCTGTTCTCCTCTCTGTTCACCAATCTGTCAGTCTGTCTGTCAACCCGCTCATCTGTCTGTGTCTCGAACTGTGCCTCTGCCGGCTTGCTTCTCTCTCTCTCTCTCTCTCTCTCTCTCTCTCTCTCTCTCTCTCTCTCTCTCTCTCTCTCTCTCTCTCTCTCTCTCTACACCAACATTCTTCCAGGACAGGGTTCAACACCTTCGTCCGGTCTCGTTCACCACACACATCTCCATCCACACTGTTCCTGCATCATTCCCATCTCTGACACTCCTTGTGGTGGCATGTGTGGGTGTTTCTCCCCTGTCCTGCTGCTACTGAGCTCTCAGTTCTTCAACCTGTCCTGTGGTCATCCAGGGTTACCTTTTTGTGAGTCCAACTGCCGAAAGCAAATCACTTTCATCACTCTCTTCCTGAAAACCCCATGTCGAGGGGTCTTGCTGAAAGCCCTTTTTTTTCACCAGGGCTGCCGGCATTCAAAGGCCCTGTTCAATGTGCACAACACGAAAAAAAAAACAAAAAGGCACAGCTCAGTCCTTCAGAACATCAGTTAAAATTGAACGATACAGATGCAATAACCCATGCCATATGTCTCGTGGGAAATCTGAGGGCCGACCTGGCCACCCTCAGCCAGGCCAAAAACGAGGTAAGGGACCCCACACAGGGATTCAGGGCCTGGGCGTGCCGCAGTTGACTTTTGTCAACTGTCGCGAACCCAACAGTCAAAGTCCAAAGGTACCCAGTCCAGGCTGCCGGTCAAGCACACACACTTGTTTGTATGCAGGTACCCAGACAGCATCAAGTCCAAGGGGGAATGCTGCAACAGTACAATCCAGGCCTTCGGCTGTGACTCAATCTGGACGACTGAGGGGAGAAGACCCGAGGCCAGAGAGCCTCGTCAAACACTACTTAAAGTCTGGCCTCGAGGTGGTCAACATTCAGTCTTGCTATGCTGGTTCAACCCTGGCTTGACTTTGACTTGACGCTGGCATTATGCTAGCGTGACGCTGGCTGTGCATCAGAGCTGCGGACGACGACACGTGGGAGAAGCAGCATGCTGGCATTGTACGCCAGGCATGCTGATGTGGCACTGCCTGTGGTCTTCATGGCATGCTGATGTGGCGCTGCCTGTGGTTTACTTGGCATGCTGACATGGCGCTGCCTCTGGTATATGTGGCGGTGCCTATGGTCTACGTGGCATGCTGATGTGGCGCTGCCTCTGGTATATGTGGCGCTGCCTCTGGTATATGTGGCGCTGCTCTTGGTCTACGTGGTGCTACTATTGGTCTTCATTGCTGATGTGGCGTTGCCACCTGTCTTGATTGTTGACGTGGCATTGTCCACGCTGTCTACATGAGGTGACTGATTGCGAGGGAAGAGGAAGATCGGGACTGTGGAGAGATCGTGAATACGTACCTGGTTGTCTTCATGTTGACATTGCTCCATTGCTGACGAGGGGCTAATTAGATGTGCCACGTGGCACATTGAGATACTCGTTCAGACTGTCTATTATTGAGGTGTTGGAGGAGGGAGCCCGAAGCAGGAGTGGGCATTGTATTTCCTCTCCTTTGTCTAATCTCCCTCCTCTCTTCTTCATCTGTGTATGATTATCTCGTCTCATTCTGTCTGGACACGATCTTGATTATTGGTACTCATCGGCTGTTGACAATCATCTGGACTTGCATTGTTGATAACTGTCTTCACGATCTGGGTTCATTGCACAGAGAGAAGATTAGCATGGCCCCTGCGCAAGGATGACATGCATAATAACAGGCATTTCGTTAAAATTGACATTTTTAAAGATTTTTTAAATTTTTTATCATTTTTTACTATTGATCTTCCAAAAAAGAACAGTATTTTTAGCACTTTGTTGTGCTGAGGACATCAGACCATTGATGGTTGGGCGTCCCCAGGACGCTGGACCATCTGATCTACCCCGTTTTTTTTCAATTTTTCTTGGACCCTCCGATGTGTTTTGACGATACTTTACGTCAAGATACATCAGATGGTCCGGCGTCCTGGGCGACCATCAATGGTCCGATGTCCTAAGCACAAAAACGTGCTAAAAAATACAGTTTTTTCTTAGATGCCCAATTTCGTGAAAATACTATAAAAAAAAATTAAAAATGTCAATGTTAACGAAATGCCAGTTTAATTGAGAAATCGTGCTTAATCGTCCAAATTTAAATTCGAAAAAAAAAAGGAGGCGGCACAGTTCAAAAAGTCCAGAAGTTAAGAAAACAGATATTTGCAGTCCACGCAACACTATCTCTAGCATTTTTTGACCCTGTGTTAGATTTTTTTATTTTATTTTTTCAGTCCTGGGTGCTCCAGTCTATTGGTGGTTTACCTCATTCATGATGCAAAACTGCACCTTGAGACAGTGCAAGAATGGCTGAACTCAAGAAGAAGTGAAAAAAGACAAAGAGTGGAATAGAAGGAAGACGTTTGAAGTAGCAGAAGAAAATGACGAAGAAATACACATTCGGGACATCCATCAAAATTAGAACGGCACAGAGAAGAATCAGAAGATTAACATGACCCCTGCGCAAGCATGACACACATAAATCGAGAAACAATCGAAGTTGAAGAAGGGAAAACAAAAACAAAAACAAATTTTGAAAAAGAAAAAGAAGAAATATGCAAGTTTGAACCCATGCCACAAACCTCTTCCCGTCCAACTCCATCTTCTTCAACCACCTCCTCTTCCTTTTTCTCTCTTTTCCCATTTCCTTGTGCAGGGGCCATGCTAATGTTCTCTGTATTGTTCCAGTTTGAATGGATGTCCCTCCTCCTTATCCAGTGATCAATTGAATACTATAAATAAAATAACAAATGGATGGGAGGACAAGAAATCGTGTTTGAATAATCCCCGTTACAGTCAGCACTCAAAGACCTTGCCTTTCAGCCCCACTCTTCTCTCTCTCCTCTCTTTGTAGTAAGTTACCTATGGTGGAACATCGCTGCAACCAGCGGATGTTCAAAGAACAACGCAACTACTGATGTGCTTCTTTTGACAGAGGCTGCCATAGCCACATGCCTAGATAACGTCCAAGCCGAGAAGGTACCCCCACATCTTTCTCGTGCGGGTTCCCTCGTCTTTCTCTCCCCACGCCAAAGGTAAGTCTCCCGTGCGGGTTCCCTCGTCTTTCTCTCCCTCAACCCCTTCTCTCTTCCCCCTCCCTTCTTCATCACCTAGCTTGAGACGCTTCTCCCTCTTACCTCCACAGCCTACACCTTTCTACTACTACTCGATGACTGCTGGGCAAATGTGTCGGCCTGCTCATTGCACCGGCTAATATACTCTTTTGCCGCTGAGCCTCTAGCCCTTTCCTGGGCAGGATACTATTTTTAGCTTGCATGAAACCCGTATGCCGTCATGGACGGCGATTGTTGTGACTCGCTTGACAAAGTGTCAGTGTGATTTTGCAATGTAAGAGAGACTACTGCCTCTAACCACAGCGGTGGTGCGAGAGCAAGGCTGTACCAGTCCCTGGTTACGGTGATGCAGGGTGGGCAAGCGTTGCCGATGGGGGAAAACCGGCAGTGCTAGTGCCGAGCACTATGNACGGTGATGCAGGGTGGGCAAGCGTTGCCGATGGGGGAAAACCGGCAGTGCTAGTGCCGAGCACTATGGCCAATCGCTTCACCTCCCCCTTTCCCCCCCTGCCGCCTCACATCAGCGGTGTTTAATAGCCATATATTTGTCGCATAGCAACCAACAATATTGGCCAAGGTCCTGCCAATGCTGGCTCAGGAGGCCAATAGCCTATCCCTGCATGGTAGGACACCAAACATGCCCAGGCACGTACATGAGGCCAATGGGAATTGAACCCGTGACCTCCTGAATGCAACTTGTGCGCCTTACCAACTGAACTGGCCCGCAGGCTAATCTTAATCTTATCTATTTATCTATCTATCTATCTATATATCTATCAACCGGTAGAGTTTAGATGGTCAGTTGTATCAATCTGAGCTTAGCTCAGCTTAGTGAAGTTATCCTTAACCGTTCGCCATTTGCAAAGAATCGGTGCTTCCATCATGCTCTTTGTTGCACCCCAGATTTTATCAAGTTCGTTCTTGGTATTATCCGGAGTCCTGCTGCATCTTTCCTTCCAGATCGCCCATAGCGTTGCTTTGCAGATCAGTCCAAACCACTAAGTTTCCGGCTTGCTCAACTGGGATGGCATGTTAGTCCATAGGAGAAGCTGGATGGGGTGCTCAGGGAAGGGGGTAGAGAAAAGGCGGTCCCACAAGTCAGAGGCTCTTGCCCATAGTTCTGTTGCTTCTTTACACCTAGTTAGACAGTGTAGTAAGTCTTCTTGTTCTTGGTATGAGCATAGACATCTGGCCCAGCTGGTAGGGTCCCTATTCCTCGTCCTGATATTGCAAAAAGAAATGAATGCCGTCCAATTGCAAAAAGAAATGAATGAGCTTGAGAAGAGAGAGAGGGGAAGAAGAAGAAGACGAAGAAGAAGAAGAAGAAAGAAAGAAAGAAGAAGATGTACGCCAGCAAAGACCAATGATAATTCCCTTCTTCTCGCCATCCACCTCCTCCTTTTCTCCTCCCCTCTTTATTCAAAGTTCAAACAATACATAATAATAATAATGTTGAATGGCCGAACCAGAATCAATGTCCGAATCCCTCTTCTACTGAGGCACAATATGAGGTCACCATAGCCATGGCCACACTTCTCCGTCCTCTTCACGAAGGCCGAGGCTATGGGGGACTACTAGGGCCTTGCCCTGATGTGCAGTAGACAACACAAAGCAGCTATGGCTGCTCCTACTCAGGCCGGCAAGCCTGACTCTGCCTCGAAGCTTCTTGATGCCGCTCTACCCCAACTGGGGCCTTCCAGATGCAGCGCCCACCAAGGTGATGAAGATGGTGTCCACCATAGCCAGGTAAGTACCCCTGGCGCTCCCCCTTCCTAGTCCTTCCTCCTCCTCCAGCCCGAGCTCCTACACCATAGCCAAGCTGGAGAGGGGCGCTCCTTCTCTTTCCCAGCACTGGACTCGGCAGCGTTCCAACCAGCGCTCCGGCCGCGTGACTCTAAACTTGCACGCCGCAAATGATGAGGAGCACTTCACTCCTCCTGGAGATATAGCGGCCTGCTTGCCTCTTGGGCGGTGACTTCCAGGCCGTGCAGCCTCCAAGCAACTGGTATGCCCTCTCTTTCGGAGGGAAACATCACTGCAGACTCTGATATTGCCCGTACAGGCCCTAGACTCAGACTACTTGGGCTGGTACCCGCCTAGACGTACCCTACCACTACTGGGCCTCTAAAAATGCCAACTTTTGTCTTCTTCTGCTTGGCCTCAAGTACCCCACACATCTACCACTACTTGATGTGGTACCCACCTACCTGCTACTGGAGTGTTTTCCGCTGCTCTACGTGCCTCGGACCTATTCCCGCCACTTGAGTGTTTTCCCCGCTGCAACCCTCACTGCCACGGCCACAGGTAAGTACCGGCCCTACAGGCCTTCACAACCAAGCAGGCACCATTGTGGGTCACACACACACTCAAGTCGTCAAACACTCAGACAGGCACGCAGACCAGCAAGCACACACACACACAGACTTGGAAAACTCGGCAGAAAGCGGGAATCTCAGCAAGGTTCATTCCAGCGGCAAAAATCAGAAATCAGTTGTGTTCTCAGTCCGTGTTTGGGCAGGTCCTTACACTACCCCCCGCTCAAGAGTGAGGTCCCTTCGAGCGAGTAACTCAATCTGAGTCACTGACAAACACATCATAAACGAACATAGTGAAGAGATTCCGTGCATACTCAGTAGCAGTGAGTTTCGCAGAAATTTTTGGAACAGGACCGGAAGCGATCTGTCGTTCATATGCTTTAACAACGCAGGGTGCACTCCGCAGCAGCACTTTCTTTGAGATCCAGTAGAGGCCGTCCAACGCATGATACACGAAGTGAACCTGGCACTGTCTGTTATGTCCCTCACCAGTGTGACTTTTAATTCTATCTATCTCTTGACCACCATTCATTGCACAGGGATCATATTGTCACGATATTCAAAGGATTTGGCATCGAGATATGGAAACAATTTAGATGCGTGAAAAACCGGGTATGTGCGTAGATGAGTAGGCACGACAATCACATATGAAGGTCCAAAGATTCCAAAGCCATCGTTGCCAACCACATCCAGGACCTCGCACAGCCGGTAGTAAATAGCGAGAGGTTTGCGTGACACCCCCCCCTTCTTTCGAAAATTCAGACATCTTGACCTAGACATAACTTCCCATTTCGAAAGTCGATGGTCTGCGCTTCTTATTCACATGATGGATCGTGGTGTGTTGTCGCTTGGTCATTGCTGCAATGACAACTTTGAGCAAGCAATCATACTTGGCATTGAAGCCAGGCCTGCCAGGCGTCAAACCAGCCGACTGTTCAGGAAATAAGTAGGAGAGCAGATTATGGACCTTCCAACCGTAATGCAACCTGTTTGGCGTAATGTCGGTAGAAGAATGAATGGAGTTTTTGTACAACCCCTTGACCGAATATAACTCTCATCCCCTGTTTCTTGATCTGGAATGATTAAACCGTCAGTACCTTTGAGCTGCCCCTGCCAAGGCAGTCTGCGACCAATGCCCAACCTTGTAGGCGGGCCGCCCAAAAAAACGAGAAAATCGCAGACCTGACGGGGGTAGTCTAAGAGAAAAAAAGAAAAAACAAAAATGAAATAAAAAGAACGAGTTGAGGGCCTCGTTCCTATATTGCAAAATCCCAATGAATCTTCCGCTAGAGCAAGGAAAGATGCACTACCATAATGACTGGTCCCACGTGAAAGCACCGCCACGCCCATAAAACACAAGAAAATATGGGATGACAGGACGATGACTCAGGCCATTTTCGACACAAATGAATTCTTGCATGCACTAACAAGAAAATCAAGAAAATATTTTCTACCATAACCAAAGAAGAGCCTGCTAGTAGAGGCCCGACGCTCGCCGCATCATCTACAAAAGCAGAGAGCTAGCAACGTCGGAGTATATATTGTCACATAGATATCAGAGCGCAAAAGCGAAAAAAAACAAACAAAGGAAACAAAAAAATATCAATTCATTTTTAATCTTCTTCCTTACAAGACTCCCCCTGTTCAGAACCTCTTGCGTACAAGGCCGCCCACGTGGATGTAGGTTTAGCGGCGGCTGCCCCCACCCCCGTGTGTCATATCGACCCACTTGCACACAGCCAAAAGGCAAAGAGGCAAAGAAAAGAGGAAGGAAACAGCCCAAACAAAACAGAACAGGGGGCTGCAAAGCAAATCCTAAATGACAATCCTAGATGACAAGTCCCACATGCAAACACCACCCCCGGCAACTACAGGCCAAACGACGGGACAAGACCAGCCAGGATGTCATACCAAAAAAAGACCCGGATGACCAGTCCCACATGAAAGCACCGCTATATATATTGTCACAGAACTATTGACTAAGAGCTTAAGCACGTGAAGTAGAAGAAGAAATAAGATGAGCGAAGAAAAGAAAAATGAAAGGACAGACAGGCAAAGAGGCAGACAAACCAGAATGACACAAAACAGTGTCCTCTTATTCTTTGTTTCATAGTATTATTATTTCTTTCAGTGTTTTACAAAAAAAAATTACACTGAATCAAAGGATAAAAATAAAAAACAAAGACACATTGAAATCATTCAGTTTCTCAGTCTTCTTAACGCCTCCTCCACTATGCCTCTAACGTACAAGGCTCGCCACGTTGATGAAGTTGAGCGTGAGCTTCCCCTATCCCCGTATGCCATAACAGCCCACTTGCACGCTATGGGAAAGAGGCAGAATGAAGGAAGAGGTGTTAAACACAAGGAAGAGAGGAGTGAAACAGTTTTCACCTTTGGCAGTAGCCGATGCAGATCCCAGGGGTCGATCCTTTGACCTCAGCTTACCTATGTACAGTATCTGCACATTTGCCTGGAGTTGAACCCGTGACCTGCACGATAGCCAGTGGTAAGTAGGTCGCCGTAGGTTGTAGGCTGTAGGGAGATTCGAACTGTAGACCTGTARGGTAGGAGTCCAAGTAGAGTCCAGAGGCCTAGCTTTAGTTCTTCTAGAAGGTCGGCAAGTGGTCAAGTGGTGAGTCTAAGGCAGGCCCACGTTTTTCAGACGAAGACAAGTGGCAAGGTCAACAGGTAGGACCTCAGTGCAACTGCACTGAGTCGACGGTACGACTGCCTACAGTCAA
>BFEA01000110.1:2009712-2028269 GCA_003427395.1 Chara braunii | reverse complement strand
GGGTCTCGGGTGTGAAACCCCCACCCCGGCTTGGGCCCCGGGGATCCCCGCGTGACAACACTGGGGACACCACCTTTCACAACATCCAAGCATGATTGTGCAGTCATTTCCAGCTCGGGTGTAGACAAAAGTTTGCTAACAAACAATTGCACGTTGTACATGGAGCCCGACCACTTGCTGCGTTTGAGATCATCAAGCCTTTTCCTGATTCTTGCAACAACATTTGGGTCATTGTATTGCTTAATCAAGATCTCTTTAAGTGTGGTCATAGGTGTGGCTTTGACCCACTGCATCAAATCGAGCTTAGTGTACCCGACTTGCGTAGCTTGGACTTCTAAGAAGCCTTGTACGATGGGTTTGACGTTTATCCCCATGATCAAGTACTGGCTCATTAGTTGAGTTCCTAGCACCTCGAAGTAAGGTTGTCATGGAGCTGATCCAGGACTCACACTTGAAGAGATCTTGATTAAGCACTACAATGACCCAAATGTTGTTGCGAGAATCAGGAAAAGGCTTGATGATCTCAAACGCAGCAAGTGGTCGGGCTTGTGACGCGCAACCTCACCCCCCTGTGCTGTCTTCCGTCGGAGTGCTAAGGGTGCGGAAAAGAGGCCCAAAAAAACAGCAAGATGGGGTGTGCCAAGGATTTTTGGGAAATTGAGTGTGGGGACACAGAAAGGACTGAAATCCCCAGTGACAGTCCGTGACGAACCATTTCCCGATTCCGTGCTATCTTTCGTACCCCTTGATTTGAAACCCCTTCCCCCCCCCTCTGTATTATACCGACCCCACAAAACCCTCGTCGTTTTTCTTGATTTCGGGCACCTTGTTTGGGCCCTCATTTTGTCGAAAGTTTTGTTGAATTCTGCTTCTTGAAATTCGGGAAACGCACGGGAAATTACGCGCACCTTAGCGAGCGCACTGGGAATCGGGCTCGACAATTAGGAATTACAGAATAAGCGGAGCCCGACGTATCTTTTTCCTTGCATGAATGTTCTTGGTCACATCGGAGAAATCTCTAGGAATTTTGCGAGAATACGGATGGGCATAGGACTTTCTTTTCCCACGTCGACTTTCGCGCGCGGATATGGTGATTTCAATTTTTGAACTAGTGTAGAATATAGGCAAGCTGTAACTGTTTCCGTGCCTTTTTTTGCTGTCGGCACCGCGTATGTGAGCATCCTCCTTATTTCATGCGCCATCCTTCCCCTGCACTCTCCCCTCTCCTTTCCCCCTCTTCTCCTTCTCCCATCGCAACTGTTTCTCCCTCTCTGCTTTTTTCGCGCCTGCTTCCCTTTCTTGACCATCTGAATCTTGGACCCGTCTTGCGCTGCTTTTTGCGCTTCGTCTCTTCCCGCTCATCAACCTTGACTCACGAAGCCCAGTTGATCCTCCGATCATCCCTGCTCACCAATCAGACGCGTTGAACAAGAGAATCTTCCTATTGCGCGACGGATCTGATTGGCCGACCATTGGGTTCTGAAGGATCAACATGGCTTCTGCAGCGCTCTCCCCGCTAAGTCTCCTCCTCCTGCTTTTTCTCTTACACCTCGACCTTCCCCCCGCCTCCTCCCTCCCTTATCCTCCTCCTCGCAACTATAAATTCAGCAAGCGTGTTCGCAAAGCTCTCTTACGTTTTCCACTCGCAAACCAGCTTCCGGGAAGCAGTGGCTAGGTGGTGTGTTTGGTGTGAATCGAAAAGTCCTGTCGGGTTGACTGTAGTCTGGCCGGTTGCGCGCTTGATCGCCACGACGGACTGTGGGATCCAGGCGAGCCGAGTCGAGCCTACGTCAGCGGGGTGACGATCGCAGTGGTGGAAGTTAGCACGCGACGGTCAGGATCGTCGGTGCGGGTAGGAGGATGTGTGATTGGAGTTGAGTGGATGACTGGCCCGGGGCCATATTGGGATTCTACGGCGAATGCGCCTTCATTGCGGATCATTTTTTTGCGTGTGAGTTCATGAATGTGAAGCCGAATGCTCTCGTGTCGAATTCTGGTGTCTTCTGTCTCAGCTTTCCTTGTCTATTCCTCCCACCCCTCTCTCTCTCTCTCTCTGACCTGAATGATGATGCATTGATGGTTTGTCCCTCTTGTGGATAGAGGCGAACTCGCGAGAGTCCTCGCAAGGAAGAACTTCTTCCGGAACTCTTCCATTAGTTTCTTGGGTAATCCTCAGATGTCGTGGGTTTTGATCCCCTTGTCTTGTGAACGGTGGACGCGTGTATACAAATCCCTCCGTTGATTTCTGACCTGTGTATCCTTGTCATTTTCGCACCTTCCACAGTGAATGAATGTATGGAGGTTGCTTGTCTTTTTGCGTTGATTAGACTCAGCGCTCGATGGGATTTTGTTCGAGAATGCAAGAATGTTTAGATATGTGGTTTTAAATGCATTACACATGCCATCTGCCTTATGCTGCACGACATCTGCGACCGATCTCCGGGGCAGCCTCGAAAAACTATGCGCCTCGGATCAACGCCGCGTTGGCTTACTAAACCTGAGTCGTGGGTCGGTCCCTCGGTTAAGTACATGATCAAACAGATAAGTGGGTTTTCTCTCTCTCTCTCTTGTGTCGAAAAGAATTGATTGGTGAGTGTGCGGGTGTTTTTCCTTGATGACGTCTTGAGATTTTTGCAATTGATTGACATGTGGACTGACAATCGCCCTTCGATCGGGCGCCAACCTCCCGTATCTCCCGCGCCGACGCGACCTTTTCCTTATGACGAGGAAAGGACACGTGTATGCGAGTGGGACGTACGAGAAGTTGTCGCACGGATCGGCGGACGATATTACTTCCCTCCTGAAAATCGTTGCTCAGGATTCGTGGATGTTGGATTCGTCATTATCGATACTCACTTTCCGCCTTACTCGATGTTGTAGCCCTTAAACGAGCCGATCGTCATTCCGTGGATGGCAGTGGAACCCCACTGGCCTCGTACTCTGTGCACCGAGTGACAGCGTTTCGAGCGCTACGAATCCAAGGGTTTCCACTACCGCATACGGAGCACCGACGAACATAGAGAAAGAGCCACACGAATGAGACCCTCCACGTCGGACTCGGAGCTGACCAGCAAGCGACGTCGTGACTTAATACGCAAGCGAGACACGCGAAGCGTGCCGAAGCCTTTTTGCTCCAAACGAAGGGTCGTAGCACGGTGGGAAGTCCGACAGTACTTTTTGGATTAACTTTGTATTCCTCTCTCCTTTCGCGCCGAATTCGCGCGCGCATTCTGCAAACGCGCGAGAAGCAATCAACTCACTTCATCGGACCGTCACGGGGGATTTCAGCCTCGTCTGTGTCCCCACACTCAATTTCCCAAAAATCCTTGGCACACCCCATCTTGCTGTTTTTCTGGGCATCTTTTCCACACCTTTAGCACTCCGACGGAAGACAGCACAGGGGCGTGAGGTTGGTATCGGAGCCGACACGTGTCGATTCTGACAATAGTGAGACGAGCTGGCGAGAGGAAGAGCCGCTAAACAACCTACCCGACTCAGTCCGCCAGTTACTAGGCAAAGATCTGCCGAGGCCCGACCAGAAATGCCTATGGCCGAAGCCAATGGAGCGCCTCCGTGGGTGATGGTAAGCATCCCCGCCACTTTTCCCTTCTATCCTAACTACACTCACCAAGAGGCATGGCTTGAAGCCGTGCAAGCGCAAGGCTATGGCGCAGAGGACCTTCCTCTCGTCATCACCCTGCTGCTTCGAAACACTGCGCATGATTGGTTTAGAAGACACGGGTGGGTAGATTGGGATACCTTCAAAAGAGCGTTTTTGGCACGGTTTGACGTGGTCAGTGAAGATGCTGCTTGGTTTGTACTAAAAACTCGTCCACAAGAACGTGGGGAATTACTACCTGATTTTGTAGATCGATTTCAGACCACCTTAGACAAGTCGGGGCGGGAAGAGAACGAGGCTCGAGATTTGTTCATCGATCACCTTCGTAATCCCGAGTTGAAAGCGAAACTGCAGAAAAAGGCCCCTCCCAAGACCAACCAGTTGTCAGTCATCATAGCCAAAGCACTCGAATTGGATCTGTTGGATACACGTAAATATATCCGACAGGGAGAAGAAGATATCTAGGACACAATCCAGGATGTGGCGGCCAAGAAGCGATCCTGGCTCTGAGCGGTAGAACGATTCTACCCCCGACCCGATCATGATTATCAAGACGGCCCTATCCCGGAGCCTTCCTCGTCTTATCCCCTACTCCTCTCAAAACTGCCTCCGCCTCCGAAGATCGCACCCGTAAACACGGTCATGACCCAAGAAACCGTCTCGATCCCCATCACCAACCTGCATTTAGCCCAGATGATCCACACTGCTACGACTAAACAATCCGAATGGATGAATAACGTGTTACAAATGCAGGCCTCCCAAATGGACCGACTAAAACAGATCATGACCAAATTAGTAAAGGCCAATTCTGGCCCCTTTCGCCCCGTTCCTGCTCAGTACCCGTTGCTTACGGCTCCCCCCGCGGGTGGACCAGTTCATTCCGCCACTCCTCTTCAGGTGGAGAATCGAGCAGGAAGAATCGAATGCTATAATTGCAAGCAGCCAGGGCATTTCGCTCGAGAATGTCCACAGCCGAAACGCAACCAGCCGCCTCCAGCGGCCGCGCCCGTGGCTTTGAACCAGGGACGAGTGGCCGCAGTATTAGAACAGGTAAGGGAGGCTTCCCCATTCATCGTTGATCAGCCTCTCTCGGGTGATCAAGGCGCATCCACGTCAGGATCCTCTGAAGCTGCGGATGTCGTCAATCCCACCGAGTACCTCCAGCTGGCCGGACTGATCGGAGCAATTCGACCCGCCAAAGACGAACTCGATTGGGTCGAAGGAACATCGGAACCAGGACCTCAGTTTCAAACAGGAGAAATCGATCTCCTACAGACACTCAAACAGTTAGATATTCGAGCGCCAATCCTTGTAGGACATCTGCTGACTATATCCGAGGCCGCGAATGACAAGCTTCTGCAATAGTGTCAAAAGAACCAGAAGCGCTTCACCTATCAACGCGTTCAGCGTATGCTGAAAAAAAAGCAGGATGACGAAAACGAAGCTAATCCGCCCCCAGTAGTCACCACGAACGCACATGAACCAGCCCAAATCGCAACTATCTCCTATGTTGAAAAAGACCACTTTGTACGAGTGCGATCGGTCCTATGGAAAAGCGCTGAATGCGATTGTGAAGTCTGGGGCAAACCTTTTGATGCACTAATTGACACCGGATCATCGGCAGTCGCCATCTCCTAGAACACAGTCCGAAAAACTGGACGATTGAACTCTATCCTTCCTCTACCCGGGAGGGATAACTACGTCTCGGCCGACGAAGAAGCCATGAATATCATAGGAATCATCGAGAATGTCGCGGTAGGTCGAGTGCATGTGTTGGTTAATGCGTTGGTCATTGACGTACATTCTTATTCAATATTGTTGGGATTACCCTGGGCGATGGCAGTAGGCGCTCGAGTCCATTTCGATTCAAGACAACTCGTCCTCACTCATACGGGAGGGAAACCCCAGACGCTCCCTCTCTGAATCTCCACATGATCCCCGCGGAGATATCCCGATGTTGATCGGATAGGAATGATCCGGAATATTGAGAATTCCCCCTCGAACTCGGATTACCTTGTACGGGAAGACGAGTTCGATGAGCACGAGTATGAGGAAGAGCTGAGCGCGATGCCCAACCACGAAGAGTGGAAGCAGTTAGTCGAAATGTTCGATTGGGAGGCGAAAGAGGAATTTCAGGTGATTCCTACAACCACTCGGACGTTCGATCTAAGTTCGGGTAACAGCGACTCTAGTCGTCCCTTACCTACGGAGAATCAGACTCTCCCTACGACCTTCTTGGGAGAACCGATCTTGCAAATCTCAGACATGGTCGATCTTTTGGAACCCCCTCGCACATTATACGAGGGCACACTGTCCCTCCGAGCGAGGTATCAGCAGATGAACGAATACTTGGATCTCTCTGTCTCCCCTCACCGAGCACTACTCACGCAAGGAGCCGTGATCGCATTGATCAAAGAAAAGGCAGAGGCCCCGATCACCGACGTTCCGGATCTCATGAAGGAAATGACAAAGATTGGAGTGGATTGACACGCCTCTGAGCTCGAAAAATAATACGATAATCGCCATTCCCAATCATGTCCCTAAGGATGTCCGAGAATCCCTGATTAACGTATTGCATGACTATGCTGACGTATTGAGTGTGGATGACAGCGATATCGGGCTATCTACTGTAATTGAGCACGCGATCCTTACGGGGGATCATCCACCCATTAGTTGCGCTTCGTATCGATACTCACCGGGGCAGAGAGTCGCCGTGTTCAAAAGAATCAAGGAATTCGAAGCTAATGGTTGGATTGAGCCCGCTATCGGACCATGGTCGTTCCCAGTAGTGATTGTGCCAAAGAAACCAGGAGGAATTCGTGTCTGTATTGATTATCGAAAACAGAACGATATCACAATTAAAGATGTGTATCCTCTTCCCCGGATTGATGAATTGTTGGATGCTATTGGTAGCGCTCGATTCTTTAGCAAATTTGATATTCGACATGGATTCCACCATCTGCTAGTTCGAAAAGAAGATCACCCGAAAACGGCGTTCATTCTTTTCGAAGGAAGTTGGCAATGGGTCAGATGTCCGATGGGGATTTGCAATGCCCCAGCCACGTTTCAGCGCGCGATGAATATGGCCTTCCAGAATTTCGGGCGAAAAACGCGGCTGGCGCAAAGCATAATCAACTATTGTATGATTGTGTATATGGATGATATCCTTGTGTTCTCTACTTCCTATGAGGGACACGTGCAGCACATTGAATGGGCGGTACACACACTCAAGGACGCCGGCTTCAAGGTGGCGGTTGAAAAATGCCAATTTTTCCTCACGGAAATCTCCTTCCTCGGCCACGTCGTCACGAGTCAAGGGTTGCAACCAGATCCCCAGAAGGTGACAGCAGTGAAAGACGCACCCGTACCAACTTCCATAACGCAGGTCCGCGCCTTTTTGGGTTTGGCATCGTACTATCGAAGGTTCGTCAAGGGATTTGCAGCGATCGCGGGACCACTCACGAATCTACTGAAAAAGGATCAACCGTTGATGTGGACCCCGCAGTGCAATCGGGCTTTCGGAGAACTCAAGGCGGCCCTGATTTCGGCCCCAGTTCTCATAAGGCCAGACCCAGGGAAACCCTTTGTTCTCATAACCGATTGGCAGTCGGAGGCGGTTTCCGCAATCTTGGCTCAGGTGGGACCCGACGGTCTCGAACACGTGGTAGAATACGCATCTAAGACGGTGCCGACCTGCAAGCGCAACTACGCTGCCCCGACGGGAGAATGCTACGCAGCCTTATGGGGGATCAGCCACTTCCGAGCATATCTGTACGGGCGAAAGTTTACCTTGGTAACCGATCACGAACCGTTGTTGGTGCTGAAGAAATCCACGGATTACTCGGGAATGATCGGACGATGGGCCACTATTCTGCAGAGCATGGACTTTGACATCCGTCACCGGAAGCACGAGAGGCACGGGAATGCTGACGGGCTGACAGGACTGCACCGACCCGAGATGGTCCTCAAGAGCGAAGAAGTGATTCCGTGGAACGAGCCGGAGGAGGAAAGCAGACCGCGATACGGACAGGTGGAAATTCTGTCAAAGGAGTGAGTGACACGTAGCCTCGCTCCGACCTCTCTGCAGCCCTGATCACTCTCTCTCCCCCTTCTCTCATAATGGCTGCCCCACCTGTCTCAGCGACCCCTTCTTCCCCTGCTGAGTCCGGCCCTCTCGCCAGCTCGGCCTTCTTTGCCACCCTTCCCGACAGATTCTGCTATTTTTGCACGTGTATTACACGGATATATGGGGTGAACTGTCATCCTTTTGAGACCGGATTCGTGGAGTGGGTAAACTGTGCCACATGTGTCAATCGTGCACACGGTGCATGTGTTCGATATCGAACAAGTAGTAGGGAATGGAAATGCCCTCTGTGTAGGACGGACAAACTACCTATTGAGGTTCGATTCGAGGCTGCCCGTACGGACGGCCATGAATACAACGAGAAATACCGACGAGCGGAGGTCTGGACGGATAAAATCCTATTGGCTAAGCTGGCTGGGTTACCCTTGGATGATCTCACTAAGCACGACAGACGCCGGGCTACCGAGAGATCTCGGGATTACCGATGGATCAACGGTCACCTAGAAAAGCGTAAAACTGATGGATCGGGACTATGGTTGACGGTTCCCCATCCTTTTCAGAGATATGACTGGACTAGGTCCGCGCACGAGGAACAGGCCGCTCATTCTGCGATACATGTCACAAAGGCAACTATCGATCAAAATCGATGGTTCTGGTCTAATATCCGCGATGATGTGAAGCACGTGGTCGCTAACTGTCTAGTCTGTGCTGCCGATCGCGCGCCCCTCCGAGGGCCGAATACGATAGTTCCAACGGAGGTAGAACGGCCCTTCCAGCGGGTCAGTATGGATACGACTGACATAGACGTGCCACCTGGCCCCAACTGTTGCGAATACTCCATCCTCTTGGTATTGATCGATCGTTTCTCGAAGTATATCGAAGTCTACCCGTGTAGAACCCGAAGGGCCGCAAAAATAGCCACATACATCGATCGGTTTCTCTATACTCACCTAGATACGGAGGAAATTCTAACCGACAATAGGTCCGAGTTCAAAGGTGAGGTAAAGGAATTACTCGCACGAAGAGGCATTACGCTTCGACATACGGCACCCCACGTTTCCCAGTCCAACGGGTTGGCCGAAAATGCCAATCGCATGATTGAGACTGCCCTCCGAAGAAATCTAGCGACGCGTGACACGCGTCCCTGGCCCGAGATCGTATATCAAATCATCGGAATTCACCGGGCCACCCCCCATGAATCCACGGGTTTCACCCCCTTTCAACTTCGAACTAATAGCCTCCCATGTGTCGATTACCGGGGCAACTCGAAAATTGCCGAAGCAAGGGGTAGAGACACGCGTGCCGCCCTTAAGGCCAAGGCCAAAAGGTATGCCGATTTAATGGAGAGGGCCATACCCAAATTGGCCCGGAAGAGACAGAAAATGACCGAACTGGCCCACGGTAGACAAGTCCGTAGCTACGAGGCTCGAAATGGAAATGAGGGCCCACAGCACCAATATAAGTTAGGGGACCTGGTGCAAGTACGCAAATGCGCACGCGAACGTAAACTCGCTCCTAAGTTTTCTGGTTGTTTCCGCGTCGTCAAACTCGGTCCCAACGGTGCCAACACGGTGTGCATCGTGCCCGAGGCAAGCGCCAGCCATAGCTCTGTCCCCATCGTCCGCCATAGCTCTTACATCCGTCTCCTCCCTCCCTCTGACATCCCTCCATCTCCCGCGTCCGCTGAAGAAGAGGACGAAGACGATCTAGTTCCCGCCTCGCTCTCTCCCTCCTGCTCTCCTCTTTCATCTTCTTCCCCGTCCTCGCCATGAGTTTCATCACGGAGCGAGCCCTTGGTGATCATCTGCTGCAGCCCCGTGGCTACATCTCCGAGATCCGGCAAGTTTGTCATCCGCGGCTCAGTCCTGATCTACGACGGGTAGCGTAGTTTTTCTGCACCGAGGGAGTGTGTGCTGCTGCTGCATTCCGATTCGTCGGAAGTCAACAAGTGGTGGTATTGGCAGAGGTGGTGGCTCTTCATCGACAAGCGTCTCCACGTGGGGTTCGCGGCTTGAAGGGAGGAGCTGGGATGGATGGTGACGGCGAGACGGGTGGAGTAAAAGTGCTCGAAATTATTGGGAGGAAAGGGGTTGCGAGGGAAGGTGAGGGGGGTAGAGATCTGGCAAAGGGTGAGATAATCAAGGGGACGGCGGGATAACGACCGGGGACGAAGACCGATTCCCTGCATCGGTACGTGGACGAACTGGGGGACGGGTTGGGGAGGAGGGGGAGGGGGCTCGGCTCCGTCTCCGTCACGATGCGCTCATAGCCGCGGTTGCTGATTCGCCATCCTCGGGTTCGGGGGGCTCTGGATCCCTGGTCGGGTCGTCGTTGATGCACAAGCTTGCCCCGCTGGCGGTCTCGAACTGGTTTTTCCCGACGGCGATCTCTTCCCTTCTTCGTGCCGCTTCGGGATCTTCCACTTTCATGCCTATGCGCGCCGCTTCTTTCGGCAGATCCTCCCACTCCGATTTGGCTTCCTCCTCTTCGTCTTCTTCTTCTTCTTCTTCTACCTCCTCTGTCCCTTCACTCTGCTCCCCTTCGCTGTACTCACTGTAACTTCCCTCCTCCGACGTTTCCTCGTCGGCGTCGCCCTCTTCTTCGGTGGCTTCTTCTTCTTCTTGAAGCACCTCCTTAGGCTCCTTCGGATAGAAGGCCCGATCAATGATTCCATACGACTTCAAGTACTCATGACGTGATGGCAAGGTGCTGTCACTCCCGGGTTCCTCCAAGCAAGCAGTCCACTGAAGATACGGCGCTAAGGCTCGTGTGACGACGTGCGGAGCGGGACTGTCGTCGCTTTGCGAAACGATGTCGAGGGGGAGATCGTCAGCCAATTGCACGAGCGGGATGATGGGTTCTTGAATGATAGGCTGGTGATGGCCTGGCTGTACTGATCCGAAAAGGAAGCCGAGGAGATCGCCTTCCACGTCCGTTTTCCAAGCCTGGACGATCAGCAGCTCTAGGTACTCGATACACGGTGGGTATTCGTCGGTCCGCGTCCACGTCACCTGCACTCGGACCAAGCACACAGACAAATTGACAAAGATCTCGCGCCACACCTGCCAATGCCCAGGCTCGAGGAGCGGAACGGCGAGAGGCTCGAGTACGAAAGAAAGGCGAGGATGGAGATCGGATTGCCAGAAGGTGGGGAAAAAGGAGGGGAGACCAAAGGTGGAGAGAGGAGCGAGGGGAGCAACACGGTTCATTGGGGGCGTTGGAAGGGGATGAGGACGGGGAGTGCGATGGCCGGCTGGCGTGGAGAAGTGCGGACGTCGAAGTCCGTCCCGGATGTCGGGAAGAGATTGTACCCCGGACGCGCGAGATTGTGATGCCAATCAGTTGACAACTGCTGCGCCCACTCTTGCAAGGAGGTTAAGATCGCTGTATGCCGTAGTGGGCTGATCGTGCTGATGTCGCCACTGAAGGCAGCGACCGTAGTGACGTGGCTCAGTGCCGCGTGGCAACAGAGTAACGCAGTAGAAGTCTACTGCGTAATCACCGGGACCATCCCCGCGTGTCGTCATCACGAGCAGTTTCGCGCGGCACTCTTCCACACCTTCTCCACCCTCTACCCTGACTACCTCGCCTCCCTCCCTCACAGCGGTGATCGGTTTCCCCACTTTCACCGGATCATTCGCTACGAAGAGCCCCCGATCACGGAAGAAGGGATGAACCGATACTTGCCCCCACTCCCCCCCCAACCCTCCCCGTCGACACCCCCCCATGTATAACGTCTACTTTCCCATTCCCACACGGCGTTGACACCCGCCACGTGTCCTCCAAGTGCTACGAATCAGCAGTTGTCGCGAAGATCATGCCATTGACGATGACGTCAGCTTACGCTCTGATTCGAGAGACTGCGCTGGACTGCGGGTGTAGAGCACACGGAGATCTGATGGACCATGATGGTGCCACCTGGACGATCTCCGAAGTTCGAAGGACAGGGGGTTGCATATGACAGGACCGCAGGGAACGAGATCCGAAACGGCACGAGCCAGTATGCTTCACGGAGATCTTGCCATGGATGTTGTCGCCAGCTAGTCGTGATGATCTGAGCTCCTACGTCTTCCTGCTTCTTCGTCTCCTCCCTTCCCCCTCGTTCCTTGTACTTCTTCCTGCTTCTTCGTCTCCCCCTATCCCCTTTGTTCGGACTTTCATGCAATCAGGAGATCGCATAATTTTGGAACCCCCTGCGCATCACATATGTGATGAACCGTTTCCCGATCCCGTGCTATCTTTCGTACCCCTTGATTTGAAACCCCTTCCCCCCCCCTCTGTATTATACCGACCCCACAAAACCCTCGTCGTTTTTCTTGATTTCGGGCACCTTGTTTGGGCCCTCATTTTGTCGAAAGTTCTATTGAATTCTGCTTCTTGAAATTCGGGAAACGCACGGGAAATTACGCGCGCCTTAGCTAGCGCACTGGGAATCGGGCTCGACAGTTAGGAATTACAGAATAAGCGGAGCCCGACGTATCTTTTTCCTTGCATGAATGTTCTTGGTCACGTCGGAGAAAACTCTAGGAATTTTGCGAGAATACGGATTTTCCCGCCTTGACTTTCGCGCGCGGATATGGTGATTTCAATTTTTGAACTGGTGTAGAATATAGGCAAGCTGTAACTGTTTCCGTGCCTTTTTTTTGTTGTCGGCACCACGTATGCGAACATCCTCCTCCTTATTTCCCGCGCCATCCTTCCCCTGCACTCTCCCCTCTCCTTTCCCCCTCATCTCCTTCTCCCATCGCAACTGTTTCTCCCTCTCTGCTTTTTTCGCGCCTGCTTCCCTTTCTTGATCATCTGAATCTTGGACCCGTTGTGCGCTGCTTTTCGCGCTTCGTCTCTTCCCGGTCATCAACCTTGACTCACGAAGCCCGGTTGATCCTCCGATCACCCCTGCTCACCAATCAGACGCGTTGAACAAGAGAATCTTCCTATTGCGCGACGAATCTGATTGGCTGACCATTGGGTTCTGAAGGATCAACATGGCTTCCGCAGCGCGCTCCCCGCTAAGTCTCCTCCTCCTGCTTTTTCTCTTACACCTCGACCTTCCCCCTGCCTCCTCCCTCCCTCATCCTCCTCCTCGCGACTATAAATTCCGCAAGCGCGTCCGCAAAGCTCTCTTACGTTTTCCACTCGCAAGCCAGCTTCTGGGAAGCAGTGGCTAGGTGGTGTGTTTGGTGCGAGTCGAAAAGTCCTGTCGAGCTGACTGTAGTCTGGCGGGTTGCGCGCTTGATTGCCACGATGGACTGTGGGTTCCAGGCGAGCCGAGTCGAGCCTACGTCAGCGGGGTGACGATCACAATGGTGGAAGTTAGCACGCGACGGCCAGGATCGTCGGTGTGGGTAGGAGGATGTGTGATTGGAGTTGAGCTGATGACTGGCCCGGGGCCATATTGGAATTCTACGGCGAATGCGCCTTCATTGCGGATCATTTTTTTGCGTGTGAGTTCGTGAATGTGAAGCCGAATGCTCTCGTGTCGAATTCTGGTGTCTTCTGTCTCAGCTGTCCTTGTCTATTCCTCCCACCCCTCTCTCTCTCTCTCTCTCTCTCTCTCTCTCTCTCTCTCTCTCTCTCTCTCTCTCTCTCTCTCTCTCTCTCTCTCTCTCTCTCTTTGACCTGAATGATAATGCATTGATGGTTTGTCCCTCTTGTGGATAGAGGCGAACTCGCGAGAGTCCTCGCAAGGAAGAACTTCTTCCGGAACTCTTCCATTAGTTTCTTGGGTAATCCTCATGTGTCGAGGGTTTTGATCCCCTTGTCTTGTGAACGGTGGACACGTGTATACAAATCCCTCCGTTGATTTCTGACCTGTGTATCCTTGTCATTTTTGCACCTTCCACAGTGATTGAATGTATGGAGGTTGCTTGTCTTTTTGCGTTGATTAGACTCAGCACTCGACGGGATTTTGTTTGAGAATGCAAGAATGTTTAGATCTGTGGTTTTGAATGCACTGCGAATGCCATCTGCGTTATGCTGCACGACATCTGTGACTGATCTCCGGGACAACCTCGAAAAACTAGGCGCCTCGGATCAACGCCGCGTTGGCTTACTAAACCTGAGTCGTGGGTCGGTCCCTCAGTTAAGTAAATGATCAAACTGATAAGTGGGCTTTCTCTCTCTCTCTTGTGTCGAAAAGAATTGATTGGTGATTGTGCGGGTGTTTTTCCTTGATGACGTCTCGAGATTTTTGCAATTCATTGACATGTGGACTGACGAACGCCCTTCGATCGGGCGCCAGCCTCCCGTATCTCCCGCGCCGACGCGACTTTTTCCTTACGACGAGGAAAGGACACGTGTCTGCGAGTGGGACGTACGAGAGGTTGTCGCACGGATCGACGGACGATATTACTTCCCTCCTGAAAATCGTTGCTCAGGATTCGTGGATGCTGGATTCGTCATTATCGATACTCACTTTCCGCCTTACTCGATATTGTTGCCCTTTAACGAAATGATCACCATTCCGTGGACGCCAGTGGAACCCCACTGGCCTCGTCCTCTGTGCACCGAGTGCCAGCGTTTCGAGCGCTACGAATCCAAGGGTTTCCACTACCGCATACGGAGCACCGACGAACATAGAGAAAGAGTCACACGACTGAGACCCTCCACGTCGGACTCAGAGTTGACCAGCGAGCAACGCCGTGACTTAATACGCAAGCGAAACACGCGAAGCGTGCCGAAGCCTTTTTGCTCCAAACGAAGGGTCGTAGCATGGTGGGAAGTCCGACAGTACTTTTTGGATTAACTTTGTATTCCTCTCTCCTTTCACGCTGAATTCGCGCGCGCATTCTGCAAACGCGCGAGAAGCAATCGACTCACTTCATCGGACCGTCACGGGGGATTTCAGTCCTGTCTGTGTCCCCACACTCAGTTTCCCAAAAATCCTTGGCACACCCCATCTTGCTGTTTTTCTGGGTCTCTTTTCCTCACCCTTAGCACTCCGACGGAAGACTGCACAGGGGCGTGAGGTTGCACGTCACAAGCCCGACCACTTGCTGCGTTTGAGATCATCAAGCCTTTTCTTGATTCTCGCAACAACATTTGGGTCATTGTATTGCTTAATCAAGATCTCTTCAAGTGTGGTCATAGGTGTGGCTTTGAGCCACTGCATCAAATCGATCTTAGTGTACCCGACTTGCGTAGCTTGGACTTCTAAGAAGCCCCGTACGATGGGTTTGACGTTTATCCCCATGATCAAGGACTGGCTCATTAGTTGAGTTCCTAGCACCTCGAAGTAAGGTTGTCATGGAGCTGATCCATGACTCTACGTCTTCCTTATCGTCGTAGTTAGATGGTATTTGTACCGCCTTCCTGTCCATATAGGAACTGTTGTAGTCGGGACCAGCAAATGTTGTGTCTGAACTTGAGGCTGCAACAGTTGCAGAAATCCCTGCGTTGTCATTGGTCGCAGCAACAACGGGGTCCGCACCTATTGCAGCTCCCGATTGAACCACACTCAGAGAAGAAGAAGTAGAGATATGGAGGGAGCAAGGACAAACAACTAGTAGCATTGGGTAGGCAGGAGGTAAAGGAACAAAATTTGGAGTCTGGGTCAGCTGCAGATTTGCCATCTGCCGCATTTTATTACTATGCTCCTTGGCCATATCCGCAATCTGGGTCTGAAGTTTACTCACTTGGTCAGATAGCACCTGACCAGAAAGTTCTTTGAGCAAATGACAGTGTTTAAGAACACGCCCAGATCTTTCTTGACCTCAGTGTCGGGCAAGGAGGAGATTGTTTTGAAGATAGCATCCAATTGGGTTTTTAAGGCCACAAAGGCCTTTACCGCTGCCATGTTAGAACCTCTATGGTCCTCGGCAGACATTACGGAAATGGTCTCAGCAAGTCCCTCAAGATAAGTGTTTTCCCTCTCCCTTCTCTCTCTCTCTTCTTTTTGTCCACGAGTCTCCACGGGCAGCAAAATAGAAACTCAAATCCCTCTCCCTTCTCTCTCTCTCTTCTTTTTGTCCACGAGTCTCCAAGGGCAGCGAAATAGAAACTCAAAAAAAGAAACAGACTGAAAAGCTCGAAGAAAGAAAAGGTAGAACTCCTAGTCGTAGTGGCATTACATTTTTTTTTATTTTTTTTTTAAAGGCTAATTCTTTAAGCCCAACCAATTCAATTACCTATCAAATCTGGACAGGACGGCCTTTCAGGCCTTTTTTTATTGTCATTATAGTATTATGGGGAACCCCGTAGCAGCCACATCCGTGCTCAAGCCTCCAACGAGGGAAGATGCGGGAGCTGCACCCACCAGCAGGTGCGATACCGGCCAGGGGTCAGCCGGTAGCATCAGGACCGAGCTTCTTCGATGGGCCAGTCATTGTGCCTCCCCTCCGGTCCCCTCCCCCTATGAACATCAGCAGTCTCTACTCAATGCCACTCGGGGGGACCAACGGCATATCTCTAGGTGGGCGGGCGCGAAGCTTGCCCAGGAAGGTACATGATGGGGATTGAACCCAAGACCTCCTAAATGCCACTTGTGTGCCTTACCGACTGAGCTAGGCCGTTTGGACTAGAGAGCAACCAATAAAAAAAATAAAAATAATAAATTCAAATAAGAGTTATGATCCAGCGTCTCAGCCTGATCAGACCGAGTACAAGATCCCCTCAAGCCCAATCTGATCAGTTCCTTGAACGTACAACAAATTCAGACAACGAGTAACAACATACATCAATGGAGAATTGAGTGGCGTATAAGGTGCAAGCCAAGTCACGGACTGTGCAGTAAAAGTAGGGAAAACGTCTCAGTCGAGATCCCCTCGGCAGCGAGTGCTCTAACCAAAGAGTAAAACTTCGAATCCCGGGCAGAAAGAGAATGAAATGATGTCAAACAAATTTGGGTCACTTGCATCATCGTCCTTAGAACATTGATATTGGAGATTCCGGTTTCGGCCTACGACTCCGCCCCTTCTTCCTAAGATCCTTGGCACACCCCCTTTCTCACTACTTCCAGACTCACTACCCACTCCAATCAAGAAATTGCGCAGGGCGTGAGGTTGGTATCGGAGCGCCGACACGTGTCAATTTAAGGACTAAGTAAGCCATTGGTCTCCATAGCCGATTGATCTGGCGAGCTTGACACTACTTTCTGCCTCAGAGAGAACCTTCATCTACATCTGTTCAGAGACAAAAAGACAGTTCACTTTAAACCACCAGTACCTCGCTCAGCTATTGAATCCGAGCCTCCCAGCACACTGCGCGCCAAGTCCTGCCGAACCGCCGTCGCAATTGTCTTTTTCGTTTTGCCTGCGGCCTCCAGCCAATGCGGTCCGGCAGGCCGAAGCCCAAATGGCGCGGCGCGTATACGGGAAGCGCCGCGGCCGATAGCTGGGCCAGGTACTGGTGGTTTAAAAAGATATGGCGTCCAAAGGAAGATACCTCAATTTAAGGACTAAGTAAGCCATTGGTCTCCATAGCCGATTGATCTGGCGAGCTTGACCCTACTTTCTGACTCAGAGAGAACCTACATCTACATCCGTTCAGAGACAAAAAGAGTCAGTTCACTTTAAAAAGATATGGCGTCCAAAGCAAGATACCTC
The DNA here is from genome assembly GCA_003427395.1 of Chara braunii. Lineage (NCBI taxonomy): Eukaryota > Viridiplantae > Streptophyta > Charophyceae > Charales > Characeae > Chara > Chara braunii. Next base: position 2,011,024 of record BFEA01000110.1, on the reverse strand, counting down.
ATCTCTTCATCCATCAGGTGAGGAAGCTGTTTGCATACTTGTACACATAATCAAGACCACAGAGAAGTAGGAAAAGAAACGCTGAATAACCATAGCAGGACAATCAATACCATGCTGATACACACATGGGCATCCCGTAGTTGCATGACACTTACCTGAGTGGCCTGAGCTTCGAGATGAATAGAACTCACCCCCCTCTCATATGGTCCTCCTGACCCCTTTAACGCTACCCCTACACTAGTGTCCTATCTACTAGGGGGGTCGGACTCCAACACCAAAGTGCAACGTCGGATCCCCTGGCCATTCTGAAGATCACTGAAGGTCAAAATAGCAACTTGTGTCCATAGATGCAAAATGGCTACCTCCCTCAAGCTCGCCTACTTGAGGGAGGCCCTAAAGTCGCCAACTTGAGAGACACTTCGAGAAGACTTCGTGCGATAACTTGGGAGAGGCAACACGCGAGTGCCTCTCACTGTTGCCTCTCCCAAATTATCGCACGAAGTCTTCTCGAAGTGTCTCATCAGAGTCGCCACCCCAAACTTACTCTCAATCAACGTGGTCAGGTCCAGTCTTGACCCAATACGACCTAACTTCCCTTAACCACGATGCCCCACTTCCCTCAACTTCCAGCCCTAAAACCCTAAGTGGTAGCCCTCCAACGTAGGTTAGGGTTGGAGCGACAAAGTCAATTCTCGCCGGCAAGTAGAATCCGCACTGATACCAATGTTACAATCCTGGCCCATTTCGAAGTACAAATTCATGAGAAAGCACAATGTCGTCCAATTGCAAAAAGAAATGAATGAACTTGAGAGGAGAGAGAGGGAAAGAAGAAGAAGAAGAAGATGTCCAGCAGCAAGGACCAATGATAATTCCCTTCTTCTCGCCACCCACTCTCCTCCTCCTTTTCTCCTCCCCTCTTTATTCAAACAATAAATAATAATAATAATGTTGAATGGCCGAACCAGAATCAAGGTCCGAGTCCCTCTTCAACTGCAGGCACAATACGAGGTCCACCATAGCCATGGCCACGCTTCTCCTTCCTCTTCATGAAGGCCGAGGCTATGGCGGACTACTAGGGCCTTGCCCTCATGTGCAGAAGACAACACAAAGCAGCTATGGCTGCTCCTACCCAGGCCGCCACGCCTGACTCTGCCTTGAGGCTTCTTGATGCCGCTCTACCCCAACTGGGGGCTTCCAGATGCATGGCCCACCAAGGTGATGAAGATTGCGTCCACCATAGCCAGGTAAGCACCCCTGGCGCTCCCCCTTCCTAGTCCTCTTCTTCCTACTCCTCCAGGCCGAGGTGGAGAGC
>BFEA01000110.1:1985439-2005689 GCA_003427395.1 Chara braunii | reverse complement strand
TCTCTCTCTCTCTCTCTCTCTCTCTCTCTCTCTCTCTCTCTCTCTCTCTCACACACACACACACACACACACACACACACCACACACTCACACACAATCACACACACACAACCTCCTCCTGAGTCGGTGAAAGTCCGACTAAACAGACCGGCTAAGTCATGCTCTTTTGTGGCGTTGTGTGTAAGCGAACATTACAACACGATCATCCCCTCCGCCCCACACACAAGCACAGCAAACACACACACACACACACACACACACACACACACACAAACACACAGAGGTAGAGGCAGGCGCGAAATAATGAGCACCGAATACGGAGCGGTCGCGGCAGCAGACGCCAGCCTGACCGCTCAAACGTGAGAGACGAAGAAAGGGGAAAAGAAAACAAAAAGAACGCCAGGGAAAGTTTCAATTGACGTCCGAAAAAAACAACAACGGAAAAAAAAACGAAAAACAAAACTAAAAAAGCGAAAAAGGAAGAACGGGTGGAGCACATCGAAGATGACGATGGATTGCTAAAAAGAAAAAAAAAAAGATGACGATCGCGGATGGAAAAAGGACGTCATCCGCCATCATCTCACCGCATACTCACACCACGACTTTTTTTTACTTAATTTCTGGACGTAATTGCCATCACATGCATCCAAGTAGGACCGTGATCACGGCCACATACATTTAAGACTTTGCTCGCAGTACGTCCCGTCAAAAATGTACGGTAAAATAAAAGCCGGTTAAAATATCTGACTTGAGAGGGGGGGGGGAAATTAAAAAAAAATAATATATAGCTATTTACCAATGAGGAGAAGACAGCTTTTTTAAAAAAGAAGAAAAATATATATACTATCTATATATTTATTACTTACCCTTTCTTTCTATATTTTTTTCATTTTTTCATTTTATTTTTTCTTTTTCCGAGAAAAGAAACACTTGATTGCTCATGAAAAAAAAATAAAAAATAAAAAAACCATTTTTCCATTTTTTTCATTTTTTTCATTTTTTTTTTTCTTTTCTTTTTTCAATCCAATATTTTGGCAGTTCCACTTACCCTACAGTCTGCCGAATCGTTTATTTGGCAGCCTCGGACTGCTTTTCCCGCCATTTCCTTCCCTATAGTCTGAATGGGTTTACCCGCCATAACCAGCCTGCCTTTTCCCGCGACGGAGGGGCGTTGTAGTCCATCGCGCCGCGCGCCTCTTTGTCGCTTTCAGTCCCGCCACCGATTGGCGGTCCCATGCCAGCCGGCACCCCCCAATGGCGGTTCCATGCCAGCCGGCACCCCCCTCCCCTCAGCCCCGGGCCCCCGGCCCCGGGCCCCGGTCTCGAACAGTCGGCCTGAATTGGGGCCTCTACTCTCGAAAAGTGAAAAAGACAAAAATGCGGCAGGTGCATCTGGCCATGTTCTAGCGGAAAACTCATTCCGATTTTGCACATTTCGGGAGTGCTGTGGCGATGCCCTAGGCAATAGCCAACGAGCCTGGCCGCGCCGCTCACCAAATGCACGAAGGACAAAAAATTATGTTTGTCTCTCTTTCCATTTTTCAGGTCTCATTTTGCACATCCAGTGAGGGCAGGCAATAGCCAACGACCCTGGCCGCGCCGCTCACCAAATGCACGAAGGACAACAAATTATGTTTGTCTATCTTTCCATTTTTCAGGTCTCATTTTGCACATCCAGTGAGGGCAAGGCCACACCACTCTCGAAATGTCCAAAATGAGAATGAACTTCCTCCCAGAACGTGGCCAGATGCGCCCGCCACATTTTTGTCTTTTACACATTTCGAGAGTGGTAACTGGAGCGCGGGGGACAATGCTGGGTGGCTAATTCTAGCGCTAATGGCGTGTGCTGGAGCGCGGGAGACAATGCTGGGTGGCTAATTCTAGCGCTAATCGGGTGCGCTAAGCGTCCGCTAAATCGCGATTAGGGCTAGAAAGGAGACACTAGCCATGGCGAATTTCTGCACCGGCACTTGTCAAATTTTCAACCACCATAGCCACCAAAGCTACAAGGCCGTACTCCGCCCGGGTACTTTTGGGGTGGGAAGGGAACAAGCGAGGATATGGCAGTAGGAGATACGACAAGACCCCTTCAGTTAACCCCATTTCCCTCCTTGAGAGCTTAGGGGACGACGAAGGAGGTGCTCGTTCATCCTGGGCGAGGGAAAGTGTCAAGAAGAGTGAGGGGGCGGGGAGGGGAGGAAAGATTCGGTGGAATCTGGGAGACGCAAGGGAGGAGGAGGGGATGAAAGACGTCGATAGGTGGAACGGTATATACCCGAAGTATCCCTCGGAGGACCAAGATTTAGGTCTTGTCCCTGCGACAGCCAGAAAGATGAGTTCATCGACGACTATTTGGGTAATCACTTCCCCCTTCTAACTCAGTCTAGGGTGGGTGTTGAAGAATCGTATCTTATCCCTTATTTATGTGAGGCTTCAGATTTCATGACTATTAGGTAAGGAGTTTGGATTGGATGTATGTTTTTTGGTTAGTTAAATAAGGTTTGAATGTGATTTGAATGCCTCAGTGCTAATTGTTTAGGTTTTTCGGTCGATATAGGGGTCCTTGACCTAACGCGTTGACTTGGACTCGTTTATTTATCTGCCAATTAACCGACACATCAACCATGGCAGAGGCTTCGACCTCGGGTCCCCCCTTGCGAATAAGTCCAGAAGAGAAAACAAGGATTCGTGAAATCCTTGCCAACTGTTACAACGAGGGGCTCATTCCGGATGAGCTCAATCCAGAACAAGTAAAAGTTGACGAGGATTTTGTACGAATTGTTGTTAATCCAGCGCTTTACGAAATCCAGGAGGAGTGGTTGAATGAAAATGCTGTTTCGGTGTTTTTCGTCAACGAGTCCAGGTCCTTACCCATTTCGGTCAAAGTACGCCTAATTCGGATGTACGAGGATGGTTGGGCCAAAGGCGGGACACTTAGTGCCCCGCCTAAACGAGGGATTTTCCATAACGAAGGCTACAACCTAATCACCTATGTGGCATCGACAAAAGAAATTGCTACGTGGATGCTAAGGAAGAAGGAGGCTAAAATTACCTTGGATGGCAAAACACACCAGATCACCTTCCGACCATGGATGACAGAAAAAAAATTGCGTGAAGCAATGAACTACATATTTTTTTGGGTACGATGTATGTACGTCCCGGTAACGGCCCTCCCATACCTGGCCACAACAATGAAAAAGGCATTCGGGAATATCCTCAAGAAGTATGATACATTTGCTGACCCGGTCTCACCTGAGTTGATAAACGTTAGATTTGACCTTGTCCCTGAGGCTCATCTGCGCTACAAGCCTTACTTAGTTATTGATATGCAACAGGGAGGGTACGTGGATATCGAAGTCATCCACGCACAAACCCTGTGGTGTTGCGTGTGTAGACAATATTTCCACTCGGAGAAGGATGCCTCGTGCCCGTCAAGGGAAAGTCCTGCACAACAAAACAAAGGGAAACACTCAGAAGACAACGGGTCAAAATCATAAGATCGTAATAGCCAAGAGAAAGAAACAAGGGAAAAAGTAGATGGAGAGAAAGAAAAAGGGAAGGGGAAGGAAAAGGCGGGAGGAGAGGAGAACCTCCGACTACGGAACAAAAAGAGAATGCAAATGTAGCACGAAAGGAAGGGGAGCAAGGAAATCAACAGGATGTTCGCAAGGAATCCACAAGAGGGAAGGAGGACCGCATGGAAATTGAAATCCCGGATGGAGATGGAAATCGGGAAAAGCCATTGGACGAAGACAGGTCACCTGAACGTAAGCAAAACCCTTTAACTTCACAAGGAAAAGGTCGCAATCAGGTCCAACAATGTAAAAAGAAAAAGTAGAAAGCGACCAGGAATAAACCGGGGCGTAAAACTGCCCAGCAATGGAGGGTGAACAAAACCTTGAAGCCTGCAGTCGGCAACCTGCCTTTATCATAAGGCTCACTCCAGGCCAAGGAGCAAGGGAAACTGGACTCTTTGGCCTCTTCGAAAGGGATACTAGAGAATGGGAAGGAAAAGGAGATGGGGGTGGGCAAGGAAGGGACTCCGGTGCCCCCTTCCCCCCCCTCCCCCCCCTACTCCCCCTCCCCCTTCAAGGTCTCCCACCCCTCAAGGAAGGGGCAAGACGGATTCCCCATTTGGTACTATGCAGAAGATTATGACGACTTCGGGCAAAAAAAGGAATCGTAGTAAATCACCGGCAGCGATACAATTATCGGACTCGACAGGCAGATCCGTGGCAACATTGGCAAGTCTGTGGAATGGGAAACTGAAAGACTGCACGGTAATTAATAACGAAGCTTTTAACTCAAGCGAACCCGGAGATGAGGGGAATGAGTCGACAATCAAGATCATAATGTTTGAAGGAAATGGCAAAAAAACTCTCAAAAGGTGGGAGGAAATACGATCAGATGAAGAAGACGAAGAGGAAGAGGAAGGGAGAGAAAAGGCAAACTCAGAATTATTTTCCCCAACTGATGGACTATCAGAAGGGTTAGCAGAATTCACAGAAGAAGTCCTGGGGGGAAAAGATACATATAAACCGAAGACAGATGAGAGGGATGGTAGTCCCGTTGCTCGACTGTTTGCCTCTCCTACCTCCCCCTCGTCACTTAGTGTAACCCGACGGGAATCCTTACAACTTTTCTCCTCATGCAAACTTCCAAGAATAGAAGGGCTAAAATTCAAAGCCCGCTTGGAGGAAGAAGATAATATTAGGCTCAGGGAAAACATAGCCCAGAGCTCCCCCTTGAAAAGAGGTAAACCCCAGACAGTGAAAACAGTTAAACGGTCACTGGCTTTGTCAGGCCTGATGTGCACCCTTAGCAGGGGAGAAAACCTCAAAGCCAAAGCCCAAATTTCTGATTTTCTGGTTCCTGTGATATGCTCACACGATGGACTTGCAGCAAATTTTTTGACAGTAAGAGGGAAAAATGAGGCACTCACATTACCCACGGTAATATTGAAAGGCTCGCCTTCCCCAGTGATGGGCTGCAACCTAGCCAAAATCCATATTCCGAGTCTTCAAAATCTTGGGGAAGTTGGTTTGCTGCAAGAACCGAAAATGGCAAAACAACTGGTGGATCTACCAGATGGAGGCAAAGCCCGTTTTCTCTTTGTTTTTTTAGACCTGCTGCATATTGGAGGTAGCAAAGAGAAATGGGATGATCTTAAGCTATTCTGGGTTGAGATAGCCCATTTGGTGGCCCCCAATGAGGACACCCTGCAGAACATCCGAGTGCTTTCAGGGCTCACAATGAAGACAGTGGCAGACTGGCTTACTCACACAGACAACTGCTCAACGGTTAATGTTCTTGCCTTTGCTCAGAATCTCCAGAGAAAGCAAATTGGAAAAACTCGAAATATTGTTTTGGGAGAACGGGCTAACCCAGGAGCTACCACCACCAAGGAAATAACCTTAACTGAAATCCGCATCCAACCCACCAGCGGCTCGACCAACGAAGATGGTCCTTCCCAATAGGATCAGGCTGGCAAGTTGGAATGTATGCGGTATGGGTGACCAAAATGATACGTTTAAAAGAGAGAGACTTACTCGCTAGATCTACTCACAAAATGTGTAGATTGCCGATTTACAAAAAACCAAAATAGGCCCAGACAAGATGGCAGATATCCAGAACTGGTGGCCTGATCCTCAGGTCTGGTCTCCAGCAGACGGAACTAAAGAGGATGTGGCCATCCTGGTCGAAAAGGGTCTGAAGGTGGACGTAATAGATAGCTGCACAGATCTTGAAGGCCGATGGGCTTGGTTGAAACTGACGATGGAAAACGAGGATTGTGCAATAATGTCAATATATGCTTCAGTCAGCTATGCGAAAAGAATTATTTTTTTTGCGGATCTCCCTAAAGTGATCCCAGATACCGAAAACTTAATTATTTTAGGGGACTGGAACTGCACTCTGAATCCTGGGCTAGATTCCCCTACCCCCTCTCCAATGAGACATGATGCCGTCCTCCTTCATTCGTTCATGCGGACGTATACAGGACCCTGAACCCAAATATACAAGGGTTCACCTGGCGAGGCCCGCGCCCGTCCAGCGGGACCCCTCGTCCCAAACGACGCTTGGACCTGATTTTGGCAAGAGCGTGTCCCTGGGACCGAACTACTGACTCGAAAACGGTCTTTGCTACACTGTTAGACCACTATCCGGTAATAATGGACACTACTCTGAAGGAGGTGATTGACAGACATAGGCCCCCCTTTCGACAAAACATCCACATCCTGAAGGACCCAAAAATTTCCCAGTGGATCAAAACTCAGATGAAAGACTGGGAATTAGTGCGGAACCTTTTTAGAAAACCAGAAGACTGGGTAGATGCAGGTATTGGGATCCTGCAGGCTGCAATGATTGAATTCTCAAGAATTAAAGCTGCGGCCAGGAACTGGAAGGAATAACGGTTAATTAAAATTATAGAGGAGGCAGACTCGTGTCCCGATTCCGACTGCTTCCGAGAGTATTACTGGTCCAAAAAAAGGGACCAGGCAGTTGCAGAACTAGAGGAACTGGAAATTACGAAACAGAGAGAATGGCAAGAATGAATGAAAGTTAAAGGGATCATGGGGCATGATTAGATGACAAAGGACACTTTTAAAACGTTAATTAAAAGGATGACAAAGCCGGTGATGAGGGAGTTTGTGCACCCCTCTGCCATTTCAGGCCCCTTGGTCACGACTACAAAGGATTTGTATGCCTGCGCAATGGCTTATTTTCAGGATATAGTTTCACACAAGAAGGTCATTTGATAATTTTGACTCAAACTTGGCTGACCATTCATTTTTTTGGAACGGTGTACCGGCAAGTCTGTGAGTAGAGAGCACTATGAGTTTAGATGAACCAATAATGTCAGTTGAAGTCACCCAAGCAGCAAGTCAAATGGCCAAGGGCAAGTGCCCTGGACCGGATGGCTTGCCCATCAAATTTTTTCTAACTGCGTGGGAGGCGTTTGGGAATTTTTTTTGCAATATATATAATGCATCACGGACCTCTGGATCTTTGCCTAAGGGAATGGTGAAAGGGATGATCTCCTTACTCTATAAAAAAAGGTCAAAAAAAGGAAATAAGAAATTGGCGACCGATCTCAGTTCTAAACGTGTCTTATAAAATCTTGGCAAAAGTCTTAGCTTTGAGATTATTTGCTGCCCTCTCGACAATTGTAGGGAAGGAACAAGGGGCTTTTGTTAAGGGACGATCAATTTTTGATAATATAATGGCGACAATGCAGGCTTTGGAAATAATAGGGCATGAAAAAAGGGAGGTGGCTATACTAATGCTCGACATGGAAAAGGCCTATGATAAGGTGGGTTGGGCATTCGTTAACACCTCCCTAATGAAAATGGGTTTTGGCCCCCACTTTCGAGGAAGGGTTAAGGTCATGTATGCAAAAGCAACAACCATAGTACTCGTTAATGGGAAAATAATCGGAAGAATTTCGCCTATCTAGGTCCTTGAGGCAAGGTTGCCCCCTAGCCCCACTCATATTTGTAATACAATTGGAGGTACTACTTGCTAATATTAAGACTAATCAATCAATTAGGGGACTTCGGCTGTCACAAACCATCCATTGGAGAGGGGGGGCAATAGCCGACGATTTAACGGTAGCCTGTGAGAACAGTGAGGGGAGTTTGAACCAATTGAGAGCGGTAGTAGAAGAGTATGGTACTTTATCTGAAGCCTCCGTGAACTGGGATAAGTCTGTTTTATTTCTTCCCCCACCCTATGAATTGTGTGTTGATTGGGGACTGCGATAGATACCTTTTGATTCCTCTGATCGGTTTTTAGGAGTGCAGGTGTCTCTGGTGGACTGCGCAGATGTGCAAGATAATTTGCTCGCGGAGAAAGTGCTAGCCAGAATTGCGAACTGGGAGAGGCGAACATGTTTATCACTATTTGGCAGGGCATTGGTCCTAACTTCAGCAGCCTTCTCACTACTTTGGTATCCTTTGACGGTCCACAAGTTGGGACAAACGGCCCATAAAAGGATCAAGAATGTCGCTGCTCAGTATCTATGGAAACCGGCTACTAATGAAGAATAGGGCTACCTTCCTAAGGTTGCCTGGGAAGTGGTGGCGACTCCTGGGAAAAAAAGGTGCTTGGGAATCTTAAACCCAGTTCAGCAAAATGTCGCCCTTCTTGCAAAATGGTCGATACAGGCCATGACGATATTTGATATGAAGCTATGGATGAACTTGGCTGAATACATTTTAGGCTCAGAGTGGGGACTGGAGGACCACTCGAAGGTTTGGCTGTGTATGTTGATGCCATCCTTTGTGAGCCGCAAACCGAAATCACATGATCTTTGGAGCAGCATACTATGGGTCTGGAACAAGGTTCGGCCCAGTAAGCAGTATGCACCAAAGGCAGTGCAGGAAATCATGAACCAGCTACTTTTTGAGAATCTAGATATACAGGATAATGGTCTGCCGTTCTCGGCAGCAGAAGTCCTAGGAGGCCTGGGTGAAGAAAGGAATACTACAGGTGAGTGATCAGACTTTTTGGAGCTTCCTCTTCTTCGAAGGAAATGACCATGCCTGCGTAATGTTGCGGTTCATAGGGAAGCACTTATCAAGGCTATCCCTCACCACGGGGTCAAACACCTACAGCCAGACAAAGATCAACCTATTGGGTCGTGGCTCCTCGCAGAAGATCAGCCGAACCAAGTACTACACATAACAGACGCAGACTTGGTTCAGGGTGTAAGAGCAGAGAGATGGCGAATTCCCTGTGGCCCCTATGGCCCCAGCCTTATGAAATCATTGACTTTATTGGAGAAAAACGTCCACATCCAGGACTCAAGATCCCTGGAGGAAGGTCGGATGGAAGTTCGAAAGGCGCACAATAAAAGAATGGAGGCATCCTACTGGGGGAAAGCAAAGAATTTCACAGTGGAGCCTCTCATGTATGGGTGGGAAGGTCAAGCATCACACACACCCCTTGCGCTGTACAAGCCGAAGGTCGGCGTCCAGAGTCAGCAATATAAGTTGAAGAAATCAGATTCATCCCTGGCACTACATCGAGCAGAAGCTTACCAAGGGGGCGAGGTTACTGATTTGGGTCTTCAGAGTCTATGAAAGGCATTACGTAAGACCCCGGTACAAAAACACGCGAGCATTATGTGGCTCCAATCACTATTGGTGACAGCCTCAGCAATGTGGTTGTCCTCAAGAGGAATGGGGATAGACACGACGTGCAAGAGATGTAACAAGGGCTGGGAGAATGCGGTCCATATTTCGCTTTCCTGTCCCCTGACGGTTGAGCTCCTCAGGTGGTCGAAACTCCACTGGAGGGGAATCTCAAAAGGGGCTATGAAATGGTCAGATTATTGAATGTTTACAGACATCCTTCCGCAAGGCCTTCAGTACACAAGTGATTGGGGGTATATGGCCCTCTGTTGTAGAGGGGTCCTAATGGAAGTGATATGGAAGGCCAGAAATGCCAGAATTTTCAGGGGAGAAGTAACTTCGCTGCAACAACAACAACACTTAGTCAGACTAGGAATAAGAAGGATTATTCGAACAGATGGCCAAACGATAAATTTTGTGCGATTTCACAAGACCTGGGACAAGGATGGAAGACTGGCTTTCTTTAATACAGAAGGAAGGGTAAAACTCTGCAACTGGCTGTCAGACACACATGACTGACAATGCAAAAGATGATAAGAAAAGTCAGACCTGTGTATTGTACTTTTGGTTGTCTCTTCCTTGGGCCTTACATACAGAAGTATAAAAAATTTAAGATCTTGCGGCTTGGTAGGCTTATTCCGGAGGATTCAAAACCAAGTGGTTGGGTATGGTCTGTGTAGACCCCCGTACGAATACGGGCCATACGTATGTACGTTCGACCGTACGTACGGGCTCATGTGGTCGTACGGGCCGTACGTATGGAAAAAAAGCAAAAAAAAAAAAATCAAAAAAATCTGAAAAACAAATATCTTATGCAGAAAAATAAACTGAAACACTTTTGCCTCAGGGTCATATTGAAATTCGTTACCGAATTGGAGATACAAAAAAACAACGTTTTTTTTTTTTCGTACGGGGCTGTACGTACGGCCGTACGGCCATTCATACGGCCGTACGTACGACCGTACGATAACCCCCCCGTACGTCGTACGGAGTGTTACACAAGGTATGCTAGCTCTGACTGCGCAGGCAGCCCCCTTTTTACTTGTACTTCAAGGTCTTATTTTGGAAAGTTATTTTGAATTAGTTTGGGACGCTGGACCCGGTTTCTAGCAGCAGTGGAACCAAGAGCTTATCGAACAGTAGGTGGATTTTCGAGCATGGCTCGTAAGTGAAATTGACTGAGGCTGCGAGGATAACTCCGGGTCGAATTGTGAGGTCCCCGGCCTCCGAGTCGTCCCACTGATTTTTTATGAAATAAATGTCTAAGCTTTCCAAAAAAAAAAAAAAAAAAAAAAAAAAAAAAAATGGTGTGGCGAGGCCTTGAGTGGTGCGGCCAGCCCAATCACTCGTCAGACGTTGGAATGCCATTTCGCCTTCTGGCCCCAGAAAGGGCATATGGCCTCGCCACACCACTCAGTGCACTCACCAAACTTGAAATTATATATATATCGTCAAATAGAACTGCCCGGTAATATATATATTCCTCTTCTCTCTCTCTGCCTACGGTTTACCGGGCAGTTCTGTTTGTGATGATATATATATATATATATATATATATATAGGGTTGCCGGCGTTCAGGACGGGCCGAACGCCCGAACCCGAACGCCCAAACGTACGGGACCCCTTCGGAAGGCGTTCGGCTGTTCAGGCCGAACGCGGACAAAAAAAAAAAAAAAAGGTTTTCAAAAAATTCCAAAAAAAAAACTGTTATGTCGAAAAATCAAATAAACAACATTTACCTGGGCACTAAATCCAAATTCTTTACCAAATTTGAATTAAAAATCAAATACAGAAAATGAACACTATGATAAAAATAAGAAAAAATATAAAGAGAATTAAAATGAGTGAGTGTGACAACACCTTTTCGACACCACCATCTTTGCCGATTTTTAATTATTTTTTGAAATTGACAAATGCCCTGAAAATTTACAGATATGTATTTTACATACTCAATAACTCGTTAAAAAATGTTAAAAAATAGTAATTGTTTTTAGGCCCCGAAATAAAGTGAAAACAAAACGTCAAAAGTGAAAAAAAAAACAAAATAGTGAGTGGGCGAGCACTTTTTGACACCCCCATCTTTGACAATTTTTAATGTTTTTTTGGCTTAGCAGAATGGCTTCAAAATTTACAGGCGTGTAGGTTACATCATAGAGAACTCACAAAAAAACATTCAGAAAAAGAAACTTATTTTTAGGCCCCGAAGTTTGTTTTGGCAGGGGCCGAACCTGGAGGTGTTCGGCCCCTGTATGGAACGCCCGAACGTTCGGGGGCCAGCCCGGGGGCCCCCGAACGTTCAGTCAGGTAACCCTGTATATATATATATATATATTTCCCAATCTATTGGTGGAGAGCTGAACCAGCGGAAGGTGGTAAGCGCTTCCCACCGAGAAAAGGGGCCTTTGTGGTGAGGTCTCGCTAGTGAGAAAAGGGGCCTTGGTGGTGAGGTCTCGCCAGTGAGAAAAAAAGCCTTGGTGGTGAGGCCTTGCCAGTGAGAAAAGGGGCCTTGGTGGTGAGGTCTCATGACCCTTGGTGGTGAGGTTCGCCACCAAGAAAAAGGGCATAGCCGCACGACACACGAAATTTATGAATCTGAATGTGTTTATGGAAAGGTGCATAACCCAGTCTCAATCACCATTTACTGCATCTGTTTACAGAGACGTCCAGATTCAGGTGGGTATGAGGATAACGTGAACATCACTCAAGGAGGCCAATAGTCTTTGCTAGTGGGACCTCCCTACAGGTTTGTTTTTTAATTAATATATATATATCGTCACAAACAGAACTGCCCGGTAAACCGCAGGCAGAGAGAGAGAAAAGGACAACAAACGAGGGGCTGTGACAAACTGTTTCGTCGGAGTTTCACCGACTCATCAGGGGTCGCCGGCGTTCGGGACGGGCCGAACGGCCGAACCCGAACGCCCGAACGTACGGGACACCTTCGGAAGGCGTTGGGCCGTTCGGGCCGAACGCGGACAAAAAAAAACAAAAAAAAACAAAAACGTTTCCAAACAATTAAAAAACAAAAACAATGTTATGAAGAAAAATAAACTAAACAACATTTGTCTGGGCACTACATCCAAATTCTTTACCAAAGTTGAATTAAAAATCAAATACAGAAAATAAACACTATGATAAAAATAAGAAAAATAAAAAGAGAATTAAAATGAGTGAGTGTGCCAACACCTTTTCGACACCGCCATCTTTGACGATTTTTAATTATTTTTTGGCATTGACAAATGCCCTGAAAATTTACAGATATGTAGTTTACATAATCAATAACTCATTAAAAAGTTTCCAAAAAATAATAATTGTTTTTAGGCCCAGAAATAAACCTGCCACACCACGATCGCTTAATCCAAGAATTCTTGGACCCAGTTAACAAAACACTTACACCCGAACAACAGTTTTCCTTAGAAACCCCACTCTCCAAAAACGAGATATGGACTGCCCTTATGCAAATGAAGGAGGAGAAGATCCCTGGGATAGATGGTTTCCCTAAAGAATTTTGGGAAACCACATGGGACTCTATGAGTCAAGACGCTATGAATTTTTACAACGAAGTATGGCTCGCTCTATTCGGGTGAAGAGGGTAGCCACCTCAGCATGTCAACCTCTCCAACATCTGTTTATTGGCTACCTGAGAGTCTCCTCTCTCCTGCATGGCCACACCAGACTGTCATTACCTTCTTCCCCCGGATACAATGCATGGTCTTTATTGCTGTGTTTAGACTGAAAATTGCTCCAAACAGCTATAATCACCCTACGTACGTTGTATTATTCGGGGGAAGAAGGTAGCTAAGGTGATCTCCCTCTCAGGCTGGTGCTAGTATTCTTAGGCCAGCAGCCCAGCGCAACAAACCCCAACACAACGCCGGTCTTCTCGAAGCACCAAGGGGTCTCCAACCACAATTGCAAACGAGCAGGGAAGCGCATGGTGAGCTTGTTCTTCCACAAGCCTTGGGCTTTACCCCATATCCTTCCCCCTCACACTGTCTCTCTGAATACTATGTTTGGTGCAGCTGCACAGGCGCAGCACGTGCCCCATCACAGCCGCATTGACGAGCCTTGGTCTCTAACCCTCTTCCTCTGGCTCGCTATGCCACTTGCGCGCACAGCCGTCCCCAGCCTCAATCCACCAACTTCCCCAAGTGGAATGTGTCACAGCTGGACTGGAGGTCAACCTATATATGGTGGTGACCGGCCTGCCTGCCTCCTCTTCCGCCCGATGGAAGGCTGAGGTTTGTTTGTCTATGCAGCTGTGCGACGCATGTGCACTATGAGGTTGCTTGGGCCCAGTAGGCCCAGGATCCATCTATAAATAGATTTCTCTCTCCAAGTACCAGCCGTCCAACTCCACCACGCATCAGTCAGTGACAGTCACTCATCTCTTGCCACTTACTTTCCACGCCACAAGGCGCACACACCAACTCTAAAACGGTGAGCACCTCCTCCAACTCCGCCTGCCGTAGGGAGGAATCCGATGAGGAACACACTCCGATACAAACTTGTAGTAAAACCCCACTTCAGAAGCTGACATCGTAATCACACATGAGTTCGTCGAGGTCAAACTGAAAAACGATCACAACGACATCAGATGACAAGACATTGCGAAGCACAGTGATAGTTATGATGAACATGAAGTATCTAGTAGTATAGAGAAAAAACAATTGTTATGATGTTGTTCAATACTCTTCCCCCACCCCATCCATAAGAACTCTTCCTCCTCACTTGCATATCAACATCTTGATCAACTGTCTACGCGACCTGCACATGACCTCTCCTCTCTCCTCTCTCCTCTCTCCTCTCTCCTACACCACCACACCAGACTTGCTGTGACTCCTTAAGGCTAAGTTGATATTTCTCTGGCACTAGCCTTTTCCAAGGCCAGAGGAATTGAAACCAACATTGCTAGAAATGATGATGCTGGTCTTCTTGAAGCAGCATTGAGTCTCCAACATCAACTGCAACCCAGCAGGCAAGCCCCCGATAAGCTTCGTCTTGAACAAGCCTAGCCTCTACCTCATATCCCTTGTCCTTGCTCACTCTCTCTATCGCATCTACGGTGCAGCAACACCCTCAGTGTCTCTCACCTATCCTAGCTACGTAGAGGAGTGCCAGTATATTCCCCTCTCCCTCCGCTCAGTTCTAGAGCCTGTGCACACCGTGACCGAGAGCAGCACTTCACCGTCTATGTGACAACCAATGTGTCATGGCTCGAGCCCAACTTATATTGCAGTCTTACCTGCCTCCTCTTGGTCCCAACAGAGGGCCGACATGTGTTTGCCTGTGTAGCTGGCATGCAACTGCAGTCTCACGCTGTTTGTACCCAGCGAGCCCTGCATTCGCCTGAAAACAATTTCTGAGCCTTGGGATGATCTGTGGCTGTGGTTGACTTTCTGGAAAAAACCTCTGAGCCTTTGACTTTTGACTTTTGGTCTGCTACATCCTATTACTGCTAAGACCATGAGTTGGCAGAACATATAATTCTCCAAGCTGTACCCCAATGCCATTGACCCAAGGACTCTTGGGTGCGCCTGCATGCCCCTCGGGCACAATTCTGTCGCTTGGACGTTCACTTGGCCACTTGGCCAAAGCTTGTGACCCAAAGATTGTAACAGTTGCAGTTCTGGTTCTGATCTCGGATGAAAGCAGAAGAAACTTTACCGGCATGATGGCGGCATCAGATCACAACTCCTAGTCTGTTGATGCCCATCATGCTCCTTAAATCGCCAGTTCACCCGATGCAAAGACGAGCTCTTTCCGGTTTGCGCAGTAAGAGCTTTTCGAGTCGGGCCTAGGGCCTAGGCTGGTAGTAAACGCGGGAGGCCATCTTCAAATGGCCCAGCTGCAGGTTCGCTAGCCATGGAAGGTAGGCTTACGTAGCTTCATCGACTTAGGCTAGCGTGAACTGGTGGTTTAAGTACTTTGACCACTTGATGAACGACATAAAATTTAACGTAATCGCAGCGATTGTTGAATGCAATCGACAGACGTGTTCTCGGCAATCTATGAAGAGTGAATCTGAGGCTTCTGAGCCTAAGGAAACTCTGGAAAGTAATCAGGGATAACTTGTGGACGACAATCAGCTTGTACCACATCATCGTGAACGTCAATTTTGGAGACTACCGTCTTCACCCGAATAAAACGCCCGGTAATTATCGCTGTATCTCGACTGGAAGTTGCCCCCAATACAGCTATAATGACCGGGTGTTGTATTCGGGTGAAGACGGTAGTTGACACGTTTGTTTCCCCATGATTGTCATTGTGGTGAGCTCCACCACTTTCATCACAGTGACTGTTCTGATCCATGAGGACATCCATATCCATATCGCTGATGTCATATGACAAGGAAGGTAATCTTTTTTTCTAGTAGCATGGCCATTCTCATTGTACTAGTGAGTGCCGCAACTTTCATCCTAGTCCTTATCGATGATGCGCTTATCGATATCTTCATCGGTGCCATAATCGTCAGTAGTATCAGGATGTGTGAGGAAGTTCTTTTCCTTGTTGTCAGTTGGCATTTGATCTAGAGTTTCATGCAGTCTCTGCCCTAGAGTTTCTGGCAGAGGAAGCGCTAGAAGCCCTGCCAGGACCCCCACACACCCAAAGATGAGGAAGGGGATACTTTCATGTTGACGTCCCAGGACAGCAATCAAGGGTGCACATGCACTGCCTATCTGTCCAATCTGACTAGTGATACCCATTGCCACCCCCCGTACTTCAGTTGGGAACAACTCAGATGTAAATACGTAAGCTAGATTATCCGTGCCAGCGACGCCGATGAATCCAATGGCGACAAGAACAATGCGAAGAACATGGATGACCCTCTCCACCTTGTCTTTCTCTTGGTCGGTAGCATGTCTATCCCCCTGCTGACCAGTCTTACCGCATCCTGCCCCTGGTTGACCAATTGAGTGACATGTTCCTGTCGATGAGATCATGCTCAAATCACCACCTCCTCCTCCTCCTCCTCCTCTTGCCACTGCTGCTGCCACCACATTGCCGCCTCCTCTTGCCGCTGCTGCTGCTGCTGCCGCCACATCGCCGACCAAGGGTGGAGGAGAAACGGAGGAGGAATGGTCTGCAAATGAGGCCCGCAAGACGGAAGGTACACCTACACAAGCGAACGAGCAGACGGACCCCAGTAGAATGCCGGCAATCAGTGAGGAACGGCGTCCTATTCGAGCCATGAAGAAGGCTGCCAAGATGAAGGAGGGTATCTCCGTTACCCCGTTGATGAATGTCTGCAGGTAAAGGTTGTTTCCCAGATTAGCGGAGTTGAGGATCAGGCCGTTATAGAGAATTGAACATGCAAGCCAGATGTAGGCAACGAATAGCAGCCTCTTCCTTGCCTCAGGATGAGCAAAGATGTCCCTAAGGCCTCGTTGACCCCGACCGCTGCCGGCTTGGTGAGCACCCTCCTTGTTTTTGAGGCCTTTCCAGACAAACCTATGGCGTTTGACGGTGTCACCCAGTTTCCTTCCTGTCCGGGTCAAGAAGCACTGCAGACCCCCCAGACCTTTCTGGGTACTCCCCTTAGCTCTCTTCATCAGGTTCTGAGCCTTACCCAGAAGGTTGTCCAGAAGAATATTCGCCGTGCTTCTACTGGTGGTCCCGCCAGCTCGGGCCATCAACAGCCATGAGGAAGAAGAGGATGACGAGTCATCAGCGTCGTTATCGTCCTGCTCAGTCCGACTGTCAGGCCCGGTGCGATCCGGGTCCCTTTCATCATCAATGCCCTCCTCAATGATACCAAGCTCGCCAAAAGGATGCCCCCCTGCGGCAGCTAGAAGCCCATCATCTATTTGACCCTGGCCTTGCCAAGAACCTGCAGTGCCAGCTTGGAGGTGGTCCACATCCTGGACCGGGACTTGGGGAATGTTGCAGCTCGTTGGACCAAGGACTTCAGCCTTGTGTTCCTGGTCCAGTTCGCGGAACCGCTGGCTCGGGACATGGTACGGGTGTTGCGGAGACCCGACGCTCGTTGGCCCAGGCCCAGCTTGTCCGTGCCGCTGGTCCTGCTGCTGAACCAGGACCAGGAATGCAGGCAGGCCATTGTTCGGTGGCCCAGCTGGTCCATCCGCTTGCACGCTCGGGCTAACGGGCTCATTCCAATCCTTAGACCACCTGCTTTCCGGACTCTTTCCGGCCTCTTCTTGAAGTTGATGGAGGGCATGTTGCGTTTCGTCCTCCCTCCTCTCGCCTTGTTCCATGCCCCCCACAGGATGCTTGTCCTTACGCGGACGTGTAGGAGGAGAAACATGTGGAACAGGAGGAGAAAGAGGAGGAACAGGAGGAGAAAGAGGAGCAACAGGAGGAGAAAGAGGCATGGCCCCCACAGGCTGCTTGTCCTTACGCGAACATGTAGGAGAAGAAACATGTGGAACAACAGGAGAAAGAGGAGGAAAAGTTGTGCCCGTTAAGTTATCTTTCGCATTGCTAGTCTGTCTGCTGTCACTGCAGCTGACGTCTCTGGCATGGAGCTCATGGCTTGTCCTCCAGGTACTGTCATCCTCCTCTTCTGCCCCCATGACTTCCAGGCCATCGGTACGATGAGGAGGGGTAGGCTGATGGTGGACTTGTCTGCGTCGGGTGTCGGAGCGATCGCCACGTGGAGCACTGTTTGTCGGATGTATGACGGCATGTCCGATTTCCAAAGAGCAGGATTCCATCTTCAGCTGCACAAAGTCCGGGACGACGTTGTTGTTTCTTCTTGCGATTCTCTTCATGATAACCATAGCCTGGTCAGCCCTGCCACGTACGAGCAGCCATCGCGGCGACTCTTCGAGGAACTGCCAGCACAGCAGCAGGTAGATTAGGGAGGGGATGCTCACTGACATCAGCACAGAGCGCCACGTGGGAAACAGATAGCCCTGCAAGGCAAGAAGCATGACCCCAAGGGAGTAGAAGTACATGGTCGCGATACCGACAGCTCCTCTGCGAGAGGCCCCCACCGGCTCTGTCGCCAACACGAAGGCGGTCGATCCTATTCCCCCACACCCAACGCCCACCCCCACTCGACAGAAGGCATAGATCAGAAACGAGGGAGAGCAAGCAGACAGCACACCAAAGGTTCCTGCCATAGCGGAGGCAGCCATCAGCGTGCCCCGACGCCCAAGAATCCCATCAGCCAGGCTTCCAAACGCACCTGCACCTGTACGTCCAATCCAATTGGTCGCACATCCATCCGTCGAGCACATGCCATTGGTCGCACACGTTTGCCAAGCACCATGATCCAACATGCTCAAACACATCCTGTCACAATGAGTGCCACACAGCCAAGAACCGCGGTCCCAACGAGTTGTCACACCGAATGTCACACAGAGGAGCCCCCTCGCCAACCCCCCTCCCCAACCCCCCTCCCCAACCCCCCTCCCCAACCCTCCTCCTGGCCCCAACAGCTTGGCTGACAATGCGTCGCACAGCGCCAGAACCCCTCCATGTGCCAACAATGGCAGAGCATAACACAGTCTCGCGCATTCCTTGTCACCCAGTGCCACGCACGCACGTGTACATGGACATGCAACCCCCCCCCCACACAGTTTCACTCACACCTACACATACACTTATTTTTCCACACACACACTGTGATACACATATACACTTACACAAGCCCGCGCACACACACACACACACACACACACACACACACACACACACACACACACACACACACACAAATACAGAGAGGTGAGCACAGAGCACAGGAGAAGGAACTCTGTTACTTGCTACATATACAGACATCAGTCAGGGATGATGCACTAATACAATCCAATGAGTGGCATGGATTGGCTCAAAAAAACAAAAAGGGCACTCCATTCAAGATGCGCACTCCATCAATTAGCTCCTCCATATGGATACTCCATATGAAAGCCAGACAAGTGCAGGAAATCCTAGACTGAGTACGCCCTTGCACATCCTCTCGGACTTTTTCACTGAGTTCACACCTCAAAGCTGCTAAATAAATCCATGGACTTTCTGACTGAGTTCACACTTCAAAGCGGCTATATAAATCCATGGATATCCTAGAGCGAGTACATTGGCAGCCTCCTGTATCAGGTCGTGCAGCATAAAGGTTGGACGTTTGGTAGAGGCCCTCAGCCACAGCTAAGCAGGATGGACGTTTGGTATAGGCACACTGGGAGGGTGCTGGCACACCCTGATAATGAATGTATACAAGCTATCTTTCCGGCTCAGCACAGGCATAATCAGGGTGCATTGTGTTCGGGAGAAGACGGAAGACGGTAGGATGCACGTTTGGTATAGGAACGGAATGTACTCGCTCTAGGTGGATACACTCAGGGAGGCGGTTATGGCAATAGAGGCGGCAGTTGGCGGCGGCCCTTCGGCCTTGGTCTCCTACTATCAAATATAGACCTTAATGAACTCGACCACTAGGCCGAAGGCGCCCCGTATCTATTAACTGAGTAAACAGGCAACACAAGAGAGAGAGAGAGAGAGAGAGAGAGAGAGAGAGAGAGAGAGAGAGAGAGAGAGAGAGAGAGAGAACAGGCTGGTGTGTGGCGGTTGACAGCAGACCGTGTCTACGTAACTCAATCTCGAGCTTGGCGACCACCGTGTTCACCCGAATAAAACGCCCGGTAATTATCGCCGCATCTGGACTGAAAGTTGTGGCAAATGCAGCTATAATAACCGGTCGTTCTATTCGAGTGAAGACGGTAGTGATGCTCTTCGAAGCAGCTGGATATTGTTTATCTGCTCATTTCCTCAAAAGGAGAGAAAATGTTTCGAGGAGGGACTCGAACGAAAAGCGAGGGGAAAAAAAGAACGAACACAAAGGGGACTCGAGCTAATACAGCAGGCTTGGCCTTATTTGGGAAGGAAAAAAACTTGTGGGTAGGGAGAAACGAAGGTAGAGGAGGCAGAGAAAAGAATACGAAAAGAGACAAAAAAAAAAAAAAAAAAAAAAAAAAAAAACACGAAAAGAGACATCCGTTGAGAGGAGCTACAGAAGAACAGGAGGAGACTCTGAGGAGAAGAAAAAGAGGAGCAGGAAGAGGAGGAGGAGGTGGAATAGGTACAGGGAGAACATAAGGAACAGTGCACAAGAATAGTACAAGGAGAGCCTGGAGAAGGCTATAGAAGTACAATA
>BFEA01000110.1:1967462-1985247 GCA_003427395.1 Chara braunii | reverse complement strand
AACAACCTTATTCAAAAGCTTAACGAATTCTCTATAAACAGGTGGGTGGAACACTTCGCATCAACCTAAGCTTCTAGCATTACTGCTGCATTAGCCAATGCGGTACAGAAAAAGAAAAAGAAAAAAAGAAAATGAAAAAGAAAAAAAACTTTTAAAAAAGACAAAAAGAAAACAAGAAAAAAAAAAACAAAAAAACAAAAAAAAACAAGCGGTGCACCTCAATATCTTATGGAAAAGGAAAATGAGGAAACAAGAATGAGAGAGGGAAAGGAAAAAAAAAAAAAGAAAAAAAAAAGGAGGAAAATCATACGACTTACCTATCAGGCGTCCGATGAAGAAAACAGATCCGGACAATCCTGCCTTGTACTCTTCATCACAGATAAGATTGAACTCTGAAACAGTGGACACGTGGCGGCCTCCTGTCCACACCCATTGGTCTGGCTGTAATTCGCAGAGCGAGGAGGCCTGCCAGCACTCCATCCTCCAGCTTGATTGGCCATATCCATCAGCTGACAAGTTGATCTCCTGAAGACGACGACGAAGGTGATGAGCACGCAAATGACCTCGAAGAGAAGGACCACGAGGAGGAGGAGGAGGAGGAGGAGGAGGAGGAGGAGGAGGAAGAAGAGGGGGAGGAAGAGGAGGAGGAGGAGGAAGACGAGAGCAGCGATCATCTACCAGTCCCCAAGAATCTTCTTCTTCACCCTCTTCTCCATAGCCGCAGCTCGTCCTGCTGCTGGCTATGGCGCTGGCTATGGCGGACACCTCGTCGCATGAGGACGACTGCCTCCCTCCATCAGCAAGCCTTTGGTCCCGCAAACTTGGGGGTGAACTGTTGACGTCAACAGATTGAGGCTCGTAAGAGGCCCGGCCCCCGCTGGGCCAGCCGACTCCTGCGGCTTTGGAGTTTTCGGATCGACGACGCCCAAAGCCTTTGAAGATCTGACGGCTGAGTGCCACCCACCAACCCCAACGGGTGTCCGATGGGTGGGCAAGATGCCGATTTCCTCCCCTCCGCATCCCTCTCCCATCCCGATCCCGATTCTTGGGCGTATCCTTAACCGTATTTTTATCAGGATCGCGATGCCGATGGTGATGGACGGAATCGGACTCGTGGAAATCCCCAGAGAGAACCCGGGAAAACACGGGAGAAGAGGGAGGAGGAGGAGGAGGAGGAGGAGAAAAAGGAAGGGACGACGATCTGCTACTGCTACTGCTGCTCCCCAAGGATGGAGTGAAAGAGGTGGTTACCCCATTATTACTACTGGGGGAGAGGAGACTGGAGTGATGAGAGGACGGATTGGGGGGTAGGTGTTCTGTTGCATGTGTGGGTAGGTGCTCAACACATTTCCAATCGGGACTCATGTCCGCGAAAATCATAACCAACGTATGGGATGCCACAAGCACCCATCCGAATGACGCCAACACAAAATTGAAAAACTGACCAGGGCCAAACTCCCCCACGTAACGTTCCACGATCTCGTCTACTGTCAATTCCTCCACCCTTCCTCTGCCGTTTCTTTCGGGATCCTCTCCCTCTCCCTCTCCCTCTCCCTCTCTTCCTCTCTCTCCCTCTCTCCCTCCCTCTCTACTCCCATTCCCACCATATCCAAGTCCATCGCCTTGCACATCTTCTACCTCGGAGTCCTTTCTAATCGCAAACCACTTGCTCCTGCCATGTGCTGCAGCAGCAGCAGAAGAAGAAGAAGGAGGAGGAGGAGGAGGAGGAGGAGGAGGAGGAGGGTGTGAGAATGCTCGAGAAGGTATTGGAGGAGATGCTGAAGAAGATGAAGCCAACATTGAGGAGGCTAGCGAACGTCCACCATCGCCATTACCTCGACTTACTCTCTCTCTTTGTTCACCTCTCTCCCCTCCGCTGCGACTTGTCGTTGGATTAGTGGCAGTCATCTCGATCATCGTTCTTGATTGACCTTGTGCAGCATCAGACCCTGAACCTGATGTAACAATGAGCATGGCAGATTGTGTCTGGATCCCGTCCTTGGAGATAAACTTGTCGTCGTCAGCTCTCTCCTCCTCCTCCTCCCCCTCCCCCTCCTCCTCCTCGTCCTCCTCCTCTTTCTCCTCTCCACCGAGAGCGATCCTAGAGTACAATGTTTTGGGACGTCCCCCCATTGCTTTCGAGGCAGCCTTTGCGGCGGCACTCCAGAGTCCTGAGAGCAGACCAGGAACATTCTCTGTACCACGAACACCTCTCCCAGCACCTGGACCATGGCCACGCCCGTGTTCATTGCCAACCACCACGGCAGCACCTTGTGTCTGTCCGTCCTCACGCCTGCTGACTTTCTGCCCTCCCTTCTCCGCCCTCCTCCACATCCTGACTCTCACCTGAGCTAAATCGCCTCACATACCCCTGCACTGTTTCCCGCCATAATCTCAACGGCCTCCCATAGCCCTGCTGTATTTCAAGCCAAAATCTGTGCACTATTTCCCGCCATAATCTCAACCGCCTCCCATAGCCCTGCTGTATTTCCCGCCAAAATCTGTGCACTATTTCCCGCCATAAACGCAACCGCCTCCCATAGCCCTGTTGTATTTCCCGCCAAAATCTGGACAGCAGTCAACGCCTCCTCGATGGGCTCTGTTATCTCCACAAGACGACAAAAAGCAGCCGAGCGTCATAGCCATCCTTACTCTCAGCTACTCCATCATGTCCTCCTTTTCTCTTAATTAAGCTTTGTCTACTTTGGTTATGCCATTTTCTCTCTCTTCTCTCTCTCTTTCCCGTTTTCTGCTCCACTTCTGTTCCCATATCCACTTTATTAATTCATCCGTTCTTCTTCTTGTTTTTTTTTTTGTTTTTGGTTGTTTATAGGACACATGATTTTACCAAAAAAAAAAAGGCACATGATTTTACGTTTTTGCACCCCATGAGCCTATAGCTCAGTGGGTACACCCATGAACTGTTGAAATACAGATCTCAGTTCGATCCAGATGAGGGAACCTGATTGATGAGTGAAACCAAATATTACTCTCTTTTTTTTTTTTTTTTCTTAATTGCCTGGGGCCGGTCAGCTCAATGATGACATCTCAACGCCATCGCCCTTTAAAAAAAAAAAAAAGGGGTTAGATTTTATTTTTTATTTTTTATTTTATTTTGTTTTCTTTTTTCTTTTTTTTTGATTGATCAGAACAGATACTAACACTTGATCTTATCCAAAAGGCCGAGAAAGGTATAAGATTTTACGTTTTGCCAGCGGGGGCCACCATGGTGACGGACAAGCCTGTCACATGGTGAGGGGGAAGATTGGCGCCCTCGCTCCACTGCACAACTCTCTACATGCATTCCGATGCTTTCTTCGACCATGTGCATTCAGACGAGTCCAGCATTTTCAATGCACCCGGTCAAGACTGCGTCCAAATGCATGTGCAGTCTTGTGAAGTGGAGCAAGGCCCCGGGCAATGGCAAAACACCAACCGCATGCGAGCAGTGACACAGTCCGCCTCCGCTTCCGCCTCCGCCTCCGCCTCCGCCTCCGACTTCCCCGAGTGCGCTTGGTTGTCCGCCGGCACCAACCTGCAAACTGCAGCCGCGGGCTAGAAGCGTAGCATTGTCCTTACGACGCTAGCGTCTTCCACCGAATAGAACGCACGGTCATTACGATCTGTATTTCATGGTCATTATGGCTGGCCAACTGCATTCTCATGACGCCAGCGTCTTCCACCGAATAGAGCGCACGGTCATTACTAGGTAGCATTGTCATTACGCTAGCATTCTAGTGCGTTCTACCCCGGGGAAGATGGTAGCGTTCCTCATCTGCTTGTGCTATTGACCACCGCGGCAGTAAATTGTTGTATTGACTGCCGCAGTAAATTGTTGAATTGACTGCAGCAGTAACTCTTGCCCTTGGCATTATGGCTGTAGTATCGAGTGATGAGTTCTCTTCCCGCGAATATGACGCACCGTAAAGTACACCACACCCGTGGAGACAACGACACGTGTCACACCAACGGTCATCTTCCAGGAACCGCTGTATCCAGCGATGATGAGCTGTCTTCTTCTTCTTCTTCTTCTTCTTCTTCTTCTTCTTCTTCTTCTTCTTCTTTTATAACTTCCCAGCCAGGTGTCCACACTCAAAGGGGTGATAAGAGCATCCCCTTGAAGTGGGCTCCGGGGGTGCAGGATGTCTTGGCTTGCTCCATCAGAATCAAATCATTGGAGCACAAGAACATTGTTCGGGGTGTTTCCAGGTAATCGCCATCGACCCGGATAGCAAAATCTCTCTCTCTCTCTCTCTCTCTCTCTCTCTCTCTCTCTCTCTCTCTCTCTCTCTCTCTCTCTCTCTCTCTCTCTCTCTCTCTCTCTGTGCGTCTCTCTGTCTCTCTGTCTCTCTCTCCGCGCGCACCCCAGCAACCCCGTTGGCGTGTTTCGTATTCGTCTTCCCCAGAATAAAACGCGGGGTTGGGAGTTGTGTTGACGACAACGTCGACAAGAGATGATTCGTCAAAGAAAAACAAAAAGATAAAAAATATTATTTTATGATTTTATGCACCTCTCGACCGACTTCGTTTGTCCACGCTGCGAAGGGACGGGAGCTTGTGCCGCACCCCTCACGTGCCCACCCTTATCATACACGGACGAGCCCACCTACCCTTCTTTATTTGGATCGAAGGGATGATTACCCCAACAAACGCACCAGAGAAAGCAAACCTCCATCAGACAGGACTAAAGCACTTTCACACAACTGCTTTGTGGACTTACGCGGGGAGATAACCGCAGTCACGGCATACTCATACGAGAACCTTTCCCACAAAGCTCTGGACGTGATTGCAGTCAGGTCCATCCTGGTCTCGCCGTAATTCAGTCAGATGCATTCTGAAAAGTGCTAGTGTGAGTACGCCCTCAGATACGTCCATTTCGACCGTAATTTCTGTAAGAAACATCGAGTAAAGTCTGGTGTGATTATACCTTTCTCGACCTTTTGGCTAAAAATAGGACAAGTGTAGTATCTGTTCTGATAAGTATGTTCATGCGGCCTGTTCCCAGTCAGAGATAAGAGGGGTAGCATAAGGGGGTTCCAATTCAGAAAACAAACATCAAGTATTGCGAAGGGGGAAGTAATTTCTGACCAAAGGAATTGACAATGCAAACAGAATTCTGACAGCAGATTGCAATTGAATTCAGAAACATACCGACCAATGAGATCACAAGCACTGAAGTATCTTCACAGAAGATGGAGAAGTCCTGGGGGTACCCCCATGCACCCAGGGCACAGGCGGGCGGGCCACCGTTGATGAAGATACTCCAGCGACGCGTTGCAGGTTCGGAGCGGCGCCGCAGTCGCGATCGAAAGGCAAGCAAAAGGACAAGGCACGAACCGGATCGGGGCCATAAGACCAGAAAAGGTCCAGCCCCGTTATTTTCCAGAAGTGCCTGGGATGGGCTCACAATTGCCATCCAGTCCCTGCTCATTCGATAAGGCCCGATATCGGCCTCCCCCATACGGGATCAATCTGATTGGACCGCTGCAGAGGCTGGTGTCACAATGGGCCTATTGGCAGATGAAGCGCCAAGGGGCATATCAGCCCTTGAAAATCAGACACCCACTGAAGCTGGGGCCTTAGAGGGCCTAGAAAAGGACGCCAGCCCTATAGCCATCATTTCTTGCTGAACAATTGCCAAATTTCCCTTCCTCGGATTACCTTGGGGAGGGTCCAGAAAGCAGCCTCCTAGTGAGCGATGAGCCAATGAGGAACCAAGATCTGGCAGCATGTCCAGAGTAAGTGCCTGCCCCTGACCATTTTATCCCGCCTCTTTTCTGACTGAGTCAGCCCTAACTACGGTGGTAGCTAAGCTGCCATAGTAACGTAACCAATCAGGAAAGCGGATTTACGCCCTCTATGTATGTTCATGCGGCCTGTTCCCAGTCAGAGATAAGAGGGGTAGAATAAGGGGGTTCCAATTCAGAAAACAAACATCAAGTATTGCGAGGTGGGAAGTAATTTCTGACCAAAGGAATTGACAATGCAAACAGAATCCTGACAGCAGATTGCAATTGAATTCAGCAACATACTGACCAATGAGATCACAACTTGAAGCACTGAAGTATCTGTACAGAAGATGGAGAAGTCCTAGGGGTAACCCCATGCACCTCCTAACCCATACCAAGTTCCCCACCTACATACACCTGATCTGATGAAATCTGATTTGTTGTGCAGGAAATGGTGAATGAGTCGATTACTGAAAGAGAATCAGGAAATTGATGCTGCTCATGGGTCAAGAGGGATTGAAGGAACCTAGGCAGAGGGGTTGATTGATTCTATAGATTTAATCGCGCAGCATGGTTTACCCAAGAATGGAGAGCGAGAGAGGAGGCGAATGATGCAATCCATAAGTAGTTGGTTGATTCGAAACCGGGTAGGGAGAGATATTACCAACTGTTCTGATTTTGATGTGATCGCCTTTCTGCAAAACCAGTGGATTCCGGAGTTGAAGCTGCGCAGTCGGACACTAGACCAGAATGGTCAACCCTTCCCATCCTGTAGTACAGTTGAGTTTAGTTTGAGTTGCTTGAGTCGATGCTTTCTGATATTAGGGCGTGAGGGAATGCAGAATCCATGCAACAGCAGCAAAGTACGAGATAATCGAGATTACTGAAGGGTTTACCGCAACTATGCACTCAAGATGGGAGTGAAAGAGCACCAGGCTCCTGCTATGACTGCTGCTAAGATGCAGCGGATACATGACAGTATCCGTGAAAGTTTGAAGAGTAAGCATGACTATCGCCATGCAGAATTGCTTCGTGATCTCTGCATTGTGACCTACTTATGTTAGAGATGGCAGCGAGGAGGCGAAGGGTTGCGTTTGCAGGGGAATGAGGTAGATGAGGAATCAATACGCGTACAGCCCGGTTATACTAAAACTTTAAGCAAGGGAAGGTCCGACGTAATCCGTCTACAAGAGCCGCGAGGTTACAGGACCTCCTTCTTAGAGATTGTTGAGGAAATGCGGGAGTGCTATAGCCGTTTGGACCCTCCTGTTGACTTGCGCGATGGGGGTCCCCTGTTTCGTAGTACACAGACTAAAAGGGTGTTGAGGCTTAGTAGCTTCAATAAGCAATTGAAGGAGAGGTTGAAGGCTATAGGAATGTATGAAGGCGAGAGTACTGTAGTCATAGTGTCAGAGTTGGCGGAGTTCGAACTGGGATACAGGCCGGGTGGAGTTTGGAGAAGATGCTCGGACAGGGAACCTGAAAGCATTTTTGTACCTTTATGCAATATGGTTATGGGTGCAATTGAAGTTTTTGATGGAGATTCTGTTTACTGTTAGGCCTGTCTTTCCAAGGTTAAATGCATCCCTAGGAACTCTAGAGGTAGGTGTGCAGGTAGCAAAATCCTTCTGTAGGTTGATAATCGAAGTTCTTGCTAAGTCCCGTAAGGCGGAAAACCAGCTTGCTCGAGAAGAGCTGGGTGTGATGAGGAGATAATCGCCCCCAAAGAATTTCATATTAGCTATGACCTGGTGAAGAAGACAAGTAGGAGGGAAGACCCATCTGTAAGGACTAGCGGGTAAAGAGTTTCAATCTAGCGACAAAGCATCTGCTGCCAGACAGTTTGGTGAGATAAATTATGAAACAAAGGGTATGCAGACAAAATTCTCTTCCGAGGCAAAGAGGTCTGTTGTAGGTTCTCCGAATTTTGAGGTTAAAAACTCCACAATGCTCTTACCCAGAGCTCAATCTGAGTAGTCAATGATCTTTGATAGATCGTCCGCAACTGTATTGAATTCTCTGGGAATCCAAGATGATTGCAATTGGTAGTCGAAGGTCAAAAGGAGTGAAGCGATTTCCTAAAAAAGGAATTGAATAAAAGATCAGATGAACTTAGTTTCTTAAGGAGGAAAGGACTGCCTGATTGTCTCCTACTACCTTAATAGCCTGGGAGTGAAGTTCTTCGGGGGCCCTTTCTGCCAGGAGAGTCATAGCAGTTGTTACTGCATACAATTCTCGGTGTGTGCTCGAGGTCTTAATCAAATTTGGTGGGAGTAGAAAACTCAATTTCCAAGATTCCTTGGATGAAAAATAAATTATGGCTCATACGGCGGAGTCTGATGCGTCTGTCTGCATTGTAACCGATGCTTTTCTGACTGTCCATAGTCTTCCGGGTATTCTAGGAAGGTGCTCAAGCCACCAATAGAGATCATTCTTGAATTCGACTGAGAGTTCAACCTTAGCGTTTCAGTCATAGTTGGTTAGGATGGAGTGAAGGTGTGAGCAATGAAGCGAGGAAGGAAGAAAGACCTTCGATAGCGAGACCAATTTGCCTGCCAAGGAGGCAACTCCTCTTGCAGTTAGGTGTGACTGTGCCGTGGATTCATTTAGGAGTTTCAAAATATTTTCCGCTTTGTCTTGGGGTACCTTAATCCTCTTCTGATGTGAATCAATGATAAAGCCAAGAAAGCGGTTGGATTGGGATGAGAAAATATTGCATTTGTTTGGGCTGAGAAAAAATCCGAGTTTGTGAAAAATGAAAGTGATCAGAAAAGAATTACAAAGGCGTAGGGGAAGGTTCTTGTGGTTAGAAAGACTATCATCAATACAGGAGAAGATATAGACGCCTTTGGACCTGATCACTGCCATAACCTCTTGCATAACGGTCATAAAAATCTAGCATGCGCCGTGCGGAGAAAATTCCAAAGCACAGAGTGTTGAAATGATAGGTTTTTCCCATCCAAGAGAAAGTTAGGAACGAACGGGATTTAGGATCAATCGGCACATGGTAGTAACCATTCTTAACATAAAATGTTACAGAAAAATTATGCAAGATGGACCCATCCATTACTAATACAGCGTCATCAATAATTCCGTAATGAAAGTCAGGATAAGAAATAAAAAGGTTCACGTATCTGAGGTCCACAATGAGTTTGAGCTTGCTTGAGCTCTCAATTACAAAAACAGGGTTCGTTACAGCAGGGGTATCAGAGACAGAGATTACTCCTTGGTCCAACAAAGAAATCACACTGTTGTTCACAAAATCAGCATAAGTAGGGGAAAAATCATAGTTTGGTAGGGAGATCGGGGTTGGTTCAGTCAAACGAATAGCCCTCATGAAGTCTGAGGCTCTTAGGACTAGCTTGACTATTCTCCTGACTTCCTGGATCTTGGAGAGGTGATTGTGACCAGTTTCAGCAAATTTTAGCTTTACATCCTTTTCTAGCCAATTGAGGACGTCCCTAGAGGATTTGGATGTAGAAGAAGCCAGGAGTGACTTCCACTCCTCCAAGTGGTTCACGAGTGACGCTTCTGCAAAATTATCTGGATTCCTTAGCCAACTTGATCTGTTTTCTATGACTGCTATTGCTAAGGAGAGTTGATGCTGTAAAGGGGTGCAGTTCAGTGCTTGGACTGCTTGTAGGATTTTCCCTCACGGCCCCTTTCTTTCTTGTCCTCTGAAGAGTCGCTGTCGCTCCTCCTATGGTGGGATTTCTTGGCTGGGCTTTTATACTTGAACTTGGCCGAATCTTGACCCGGGGAATACCTGCAAGGAAGACAACAGTTAAAGCGTACCTGAGTGCGGGTCCTGTCGGCCAAGTATAAAATAACAGGCCACCACTAAGAGGTGTGGGGAGCGGATAACTACCCCCAAAGGCCTGGTAAATTCATTCATCAGTTCGGAAATACGAGTCTGCCATTTAAAGTTTTTAATGGAGCTTAGCGTAAACCGCTGGGCAACTTACCCTCCCCTTGATAAGGCTGCCTTACCTCTTAATCATCCCACTCCTCATTGATCTCATCCAGACCTAACCTGGACGTCTCTAGCTCCTGCATCTTAAGCAACTGTTTAACTTCTAGTGGGAAACGCTTGTCGCAGAGTTTCTTGGGCAGGTTGACCAAGGCATTCTTAAACACAACTTCATGAGTCTTTCCTCTATCAACGTGCTTGAAATGAAGCTCGATCTGCCTCACTCTGATCAGAATATTGAAGTGCCTCGACCAAGGAGGCTGATCAAAGATGAACTGCAAAACCTTTATCTCATTAGCTGCAGCCTTGCATTT
The DNA here is from genome assembly GCA_003427395.1 of Chara braunii. NCBI lineage: Eukaryota > Viridiplantae > Streptophyta > Charophyceae > Charales > Characeae > Chara > Chara braunii. Next base: position 1,975,234 of record BFEA01000110.1, on the reverse strand, counting down.
TTCCACCTCCCTGATAGCTGAGGAAAAGATCTCTCTTACACGAGAAAGTTCATATTGATTGACCTTGAATCTGAAATCTATCTCATCCGCCTCTTCTCTTGAAATCATTGCCCTAACTGGATTAGAGACAGTTGAGGCTGGGAAGGTTTGAGCTGAAGTCCTACCGCTGGAAGCAGGGGTGACTGGTCCCAGACGGATGGTTGAATCAGAATTCTGAACGAAAAGGTGGTCTGAAGTCCTCAGTAGATGAGAATGAACTGGGAAAAACTTGCCCTTGTGCTCGACTAGATAAGAGGATTTCTGAGGGTTGCGTTCTCGAGGATTGAGGCATTCGAAAACCTTCCCTTCTCCTACCTCAGGTGAGGGATTCATAAGAGGCATGAAGATTCTTCGACCAACTATGGCATTTGGTCCATGGGACACGAGAGTGTCGTAAATGATTTATTCCATTGATTGATCCTGTAGGAATCGAAAGAATCATCCGGAAGTTGGCACAAATAAGTCTTTCATTCCTTTTTTTTTTTTCTTTTTTTTTTTCCAGGCCAACTACCTCTGGTATGCCGAACTGATTAATTAATTCCATCCATCCAATAAGCTGCCATCTCCCAAAGACTGGGCTTTGGCGTTGGTGATGTGGTCCAATATAATGCCAAAACAAGTACCCATTCGGGTGGGAGTGATGGTGAGACAGAAAATGAATGTCCTTAAAAACCCTCAAAATTAACTTGCTGCAACAGATTTGCAAGGCAGAGAACTTTTTGCATCGAGATAGAAAATGCCGAAAGACGAGGATGTATTCAAAAGATAAATTTGTGGAGACCCTTTTAGCAAAATAGGATTCCGAAAATTCATAAAATCAACAAATATTTTCAAGTCAATTCAGCCTGGTCCTTAATTCTCAATCACAGAACTCCATAGTTTCTGATACTTGCAAACGCCCTTAGTATGATCATTCATCGGAATACCTGTATTAGAGGCTTTCTAGCAAAACTTCTTACCTACTTAGCCCTGTTTCCTCAGTCCTCAACAACATCATCAGATTCCGGATCTGCAGGTATGACATATTCAGAGTTTTCTATAATTGCGGACATCCAGTCACCTGGCCCGCTGCTGAACCAGGTGCGCATGCGGGCAGCTTCAAAGCAGTAATCAGATAGCCCTGCCAGGACCTCAAGCAGGAGATGGATTAAGGTGGGGTGGAAGGTAGCAGGGAAATTCGAATTTGCGAGGAAACTAAAAAAAAAATCGATGTCACTGGGCTCCATTATCCTCATGTCTAATGGTCTGGTTGGTGAGCAGGGTAGCTCAGCTAGTGCAAAACCAAGGGCGAGGAAGGCGGCCTATCTGAGAGGTTTCAAGAGGTTGCAGTATTGGTTGTCAATTGATAGGGCATTACAGAGACTTTCTCCTTGCAGGCAGTCTAAACTCCTACCAGTGGTGACATCAGTGGAGTGGTTCGTAAAAGTCATAGCCAAGAACCAGTTGCCTAGAACAGACGTCCAGACCTCTATATCAACCAACCAAAAAGCGGTGTCCTCCTCCTGCCCTACCATAGGGACCTTGCCTGCAGCATGCTGCTGCAGGTGCAACACCAATTTGTCAATCTGGAGAGAGCTGTGGAATCCTCCCAGACCTGTGTAGTAGCTGACTGCTTCCCAGTTGACAAACCGAAGGAGATTGGTCGACCCTGGATCTGCTAGCGAAGCTTCCTTCGAGTCTAGAACCATGAATTTCGCAAGTTTGTGGTGGATTAGAATCTGCTTGGTGCCCTCAAAAAGTGGTAGCCTGAGTTTCTTGATAACCGCTGCCATCCTGCAGCAAGCTACCGACGGGGGCGCAGTCGGAGCGGGTGGTGCAGAGACCATCTGCCCGAGGCAAGGAAAGACATAGAGAAACAAGTAATGTGAGTGCTGGTTGGTGCTTCATGCCTTGCTTGGTGAGCATGATTGGTGATGTACTTTTTGGATGATGCAGGGAACACATCTGCAGAACTGGGGATAGGAACTTAAAGAAGGTTGACCTTAGTTTGAGTGCAGGTTTGCTGCAACGTGATTAGCTGCAAGTGAGGTGAACCATTCTGTAAGCCCCAAGTTTGCACAGACCTGTAGGTTCAGGTTCTTCAGTTCTTAAGGTGAATGATTTTTTAGAGCGTTCTGCAGAATGATTCTTGTCTTTGGGAAGTGGATTTGGGCGTGGTCTGGATGATTTAGAAAGAGTAGTAGTTGAATCTTATCTTCGGATTCCAATTGTGGAATCGCATTGCTGCTCGGAGACCTAGGAACAGCAAGGTAGAAACCTAGAGCGAAGAAGGCTAAGCGATTTATAGATGAGCAGTGAAACTGATAATCGGCGTCTGCTGTGAGCAATTCTGTGACAATATTGATTTTTAAATTCAAAAAATTCTCAGGGGCTGAATTTGAAAGACAGGAAGTCGCAAGAACTTTTGCCCAAAATTTGTTCCTTAGGATAGAAGTCCATTGCTCCAAGGGTAAAATACGAAGGTTATCTGGGTTCCCCGCAATCCGGTAGGGCATATTAATGGAGCATTTTTCCAACAAAAGGAAACAAAGGTCCTGAATTCTCTGTTTCAGGACTCTAATTTCCGCCGCAGTAGCATTTTTGGCAAGGGCATGTTTGTTGAGGAGGTTAAATAATCTTGAGGCTCCCAGTGTCGATAGCGAACCGTCATTGTGGTTTAGGATTTGAAACTTCTTCAGTGCTGTTGGCAAAACGATTGGCGCGCGCAAATCTTTGCGTGGATCTTCAAGCGCTTCTATGGTACGCGCGAGTGAGGAAGCCGCTCCTGATAAATCTTTCGTCTTCCATTGAAAAATATCAGCTATCTGCACATTTTACAAGTTGGTTGTGTAGCTTTAAGTGTTAGACCTATAGATCTTCCGATTGGGCTTGGCAAGTCGAACTTCAACTAGGAAAGTGATGGATTTTGAATTGCAATTAGGCTATGATGAGTGGCAAGTTCAATTACAGTCCGACAGGTTAAATGCTTATCCACTTGTCCGCTCTCCTCTCATTCCTTTTTCTCCCTCTCGCTTTTTTTTTTTTTTTTTTTTTTTTTTTGCAGGGTTAGAACAAATTTATTCTCCCTTATTAAAGATGACATGAGAGTGCGTACGTACTGATCTTAGGTTGAATAAAATTCATTCAAGAACAGCTGGCTCATGTGGAACCTAGAATCTTGGGCTACCTGTGCTTTAGAACAAACATTTTTTTGATATTTTATTTTTAAATCTACCCTTTTTTATTTTTTTTATTTTTTTTAAAACGAAAGATAAATTTTTGCAATATTGGCTAGTTATTTAGAGGTGGTATAAAGCAGGTTTACCGATTGGGTGGAACTAGAAACCATTCTTCCTTCTACAACAGATGCGCCATCCAAGGTTTATGATATGTTAGTCGTTATAAATATGAAAGTGAGATTTGAAAATATGCTAGTAGTGCGGTAGTTGAGAATGTACGTAAACCCTTGTTCCCCGGTATTGGGTCGAGGGCCAAAGAAGTTTTAAGGTTCTGATAGTTGGGCCGAGCAAAATCAAAATAATCTTTGCTACATTCCTGCCCCTTTTTTTTTTTTTTTTTTTTTTTTTTTTTTTTTTTTTTTTTTTTTTTTTTTCTACGGTGATAGGCGTGCAGCGAGATTTACGAAGCTCTGGATCGGGTACCTTAATTATCAAATTGCTTATTTGGATAGGTGATTTAAGTAGATCAGAGATACAAGATTAAATAAAACATGTCGATCCCTCCCTTTTCTCGCTCCCTTTAGCGCATTATTAAACCTGCAATCCAAGGGAAAGGCCTGACAAATGGGTGAATTTAATATGTGTACGATATGAAACCTGCAGGTAGTGGTGAGAGATGCCTAAAACTAAAAAGGGCTTTTGTAGGGTAGGTGAAATTTATTTTAGTTGAAAACTAGCGGGATTTCAATCGCCTTCTTTAGTAAGTTGATAATATTGAGTTACATTTGTAGATGATCTGGGTAGCCTAACTGGTGATCTAGTTAGTCTGCGCGCCGTGGTGATGGAGTGGTATGGTTCTGAATGCACTAAGAAATAGTTACACGAAAACAAGAGAAACAAGTAACTAAAAATGCGCAGAAGTACTTAGGACTTAAATCTAAAGTGGACAATTACGTATTGTAGTTGATGCTAAGATGATGGTTGTGATTCTGTCGTTAACCCGAGTAGTTGAAAGCATCTGATAGTGATATCCGACATAGTTCCCATTGGTGCTATCACCTGATTACGATTCTGACAAGGAGTTCTGCTCCTTCTAAAAAAAAGCCGAAAGTGGCAGAATTGTCCGAGTTTCCATAAGTGATATTTCTATGTGATATTTATCTCTTAGTTCTTTGAAAGCATGCTAGGGTGAGCTTAATACTTAGTACTTTCGAGTCGGAGGGATGATCAATTACTGGTGGCTAAACAAAGTCCAAAGTCTCTAAGTTCTACCCAATCTGTCTCACTACATGTTAAAGGTCTGAAGCGGACAGGATTGATGAAAAAATGACTGCAGGCGTACATGAATGTTTTATGACGTAAGGGAATTCTTGGCATGATCAGTGGTCGAATTAAAATATAAAATTACCTACTTTTAAGGAGAGGGATTTTACTAACTAATCTTAAGGTTAAAACCAATCATTCAGCTTCCGTGAGTAACGAAGGTGGGAATCAACGTGTAAATAAGAAAAGTTGCTTTTAGTGTTATTGGAAATAAACTCAGCCGAAAATTCCTAGAATTAAATCCCTGTTTTTTTTTTTTTTTTTGAACATTAGACGTTAGCGAGGGTGGAGTTAATTAATGGCAGTAGTTGGGCATAGAAGGGTTGACTATGGTGGGAAAGTCTAAACTAATAGTTGTTGCACACTTAACAGTTCGACAGTAAACTAAAGCTCCGTAAGATCGGTAGGTAATGATTACAGGTCTGCCAAATTCCTAAACTACCACCGTTTTCTAAATGATCAGGTTAAGGACTACTGAGAGTTAAGTTCATAGATGGGATTTAGCAACAAACGGTTGCATACTGAAATATGAAAATTCTCTATCTTAAACAGGAAGTCAAGGGTGAAGACATCCTTGATCTAGTGTTAATTGAAATAAATTCCTCAGAGAATTCCAAGAGTTATTCCAGTTCTAAATTGACTTATGCCAGATGGATCAGAGGGTGGATTGAGTAGCGTAGTACGTGCAAAAATTGATTAGCTGATTTATTAGCCACTGCATATTCCTGATGAGAGAAGATGACTCGTTCTCTCTCAGAAATAAAACGTGATCTGGCTGTAGTCTGCAGAAGGTTTATCCTCGCTGAAGGAGACTTCGTAATCCTTAATCGAAGTTCCTGCACCCCTTTTTTTTTTTTTTTTTTTTTTTYTGATCAATGGTAGTAAGTTGCCCGTGTAGGTAGCACTAGGTAACCTTCGACAACGTGCAAGCTCCTTTTCTAAAATCTCATGCTGATGGGTGATCCGGCTTTGAATGACGGATCTCAGGACTGCTGTTGGTTCACCGTAAGTTCCGAGTTCCTAATCTTACCTTTCCTAGTAGTCCTTGGTGTGGTGGAATGGCGGGAAGTGAGCGAATGAGATTAATAGCATAACGAAGTTAATTAATGACTATAAACTGAGGTAGGGTCATCCGGTATTCGTTGGGACGGGTAGAAAGGGAAGCATAAGCTTGAAGGCTAACAGCTAAATCTATTTGGGCAGTCGGATCTTTGAAAAGCAAAACTGAAAATGCTTGTCTGACAAATTTCGACGGCTTTTAATGAGAAGATTTCGGAAAATAAAATCGGCCAAGCTTGCAATATATTACTAGGGAGCGCATGAAGTGGTAGAAATAGATAGAAAACATATAGCCTCTTCAACCTTGAAGAGTTCGGACGCGAGATGATTCTAGCAAAATCTACGATGGTAGAAGATCTCTGAAGTTTTAAAGTTTAGCAGCAGCATGGATGTGGTTAATAATGTAACTTCCTAAGCCTTCGAGACAAGGAAAGAGGAAAGATCTATTGGAAAAGGAGCAACAGCATCCACAAATATGTTTACAGCAAAAGATCTCTCAAACCTTCTGAGAAGATTTCAATAGCTCTAGTTTGTCGAAACTTACCTCACGTCATAGAGAACTTATTTTAGGCCCCGAAATCATTTTTGGCGGGGGATGAACACCATTGGGTTCGGACCCCGAACGGGACCCCGAACGCCCGTACGTACGGAGGTCGGCCCGGGGACCTCTGTCCGTACGGGCTGGTGACCCTGTATACATATAGATAGATAGATAGATAGATAGATAGATAGATAGATAGATAGATAGATAGGTAGGTAGATAGATAGATAGATAGATAGATAGATAGATAGATAGATAGATAGATATGTTTCAATGGGGTGTAAGTACCCCAAAATAGTCTTGCCCAGCCATCCTGTTACTCCCAACGGGTCCATATGGCCGTCTGAGTGCCCGGCGTGTCATTGCCCCTGGACCCTGGTATGACGTGCAGTGGACTACACAGCTGCAGAATGGTCAGAATATATTAACATGATGAGTCTTCAAAGAAAAGAAGAAGGCAAAAAAAACTGAAACCACACTCCCATTAGCAGTGCTGTACAACATCTGTGATGCTGTTTTTGCATTAAAAAAATGGTTTTCCCAATTTTTGCAGATTTTAAAACCTTGTGATCTGTGAATTAACAAAAGCAAAAGCATTCTTTGGATTCTCCTGTCAGCCAATGGGCAACGAGGCAGCGAATTCGTCGCCTGATTTTGAGGACGGGTTCTTCGGTCAGCCAATGGGCTGCGTCCTATGAATGCCATTTTTCTGTTTTGCCGATCTCATGGAGGCTGAGAGAGAGCAACGAGGAAGCAACGAGGAAACGTTGCAAAATCACCCCCGACCCAAAAAATTGGATAGAATGAAATGGATGAACAGTGGAATTCGAATTAAAAAGTCAAAAGAAGTAAGTCTTTCTAGAGCGCGGATTGGTTGACACCCCGGCCCGGAAACTTCACAGTTTCATGAACGGGCGGGTCGTGGATATCAATCTCCATCCACGGACTGTATGTGTCATGAAAGGCCGCACCCGCACGTGATTGAAAACGACAGCAAGTCATCGTAAAAAGGTAAAAGGTCTCTAGTGGGTTCCGAGTCCCGACACCAGATCTGAAGCAACTCGTAACAAAAAACCGAAAAGAAGAAGAAGAAGAAGAAGAAGAAGAAGAAGAAGAAGAAGTAGAAGAAGACGAAGAAGAAGAAGAAGAAGAAGAAGAAGTAGGAAAAAAAGAAAAGAAGAAGAAGAAGAAGAAGAACAAGAAGAACAAGAAGAACAAGAAGAAGCTGAGGGCATAACCCGGGGCAAAAAAACAAAAAGAGGGCAAAAAAACAAAGAGGGGTAACTACGGCTTAGTCACGAAAACAGCTTGAAAGTGAACTGCAGGCATTTCCCCCAGACATAAACACACCCCCTCCCCACGTGACCCTACTGGACCCCGAAACCTAGCTTGTATACATTGTACATGTTAAGGCCTTTTGACAAAAAAAATTAAGACTTTCAAACTCGAGCCCTGACTGCGCGGTAGTTTTCTCCAAAAAAAAAAAAAACATCCAGTATGTTTTTGAACGTGGCCGCAAAAGCCGCACATTGCCGTCCTGAGATTTCCAGGTCGGATGGCAGGAAGCCATGTGTACTCGAAAGTAAGACTAACTCCCGCCAGTGGGGCATGCGCCCTGGCCTTCTTTCCAGTACTGCAATAGCTGACGGAGG
>BFEA01000110.1:1909345-1930215 GCA_003427395.1 Chara braunii | reverse complement strand
GAGAGAGAGAGAGAGAGAGAGAGAGAGAGAGAGACAGAGAGAGAGAGAGAGAGAGAGAGAGAGAGAGAGAGAGAGAGAGGCTGAATGACAAAAATAGAACATGTGTCAAATTGCCACTGCGATTTATTTCAAGGTTGAAATTATCTTTTATAGTTTATTGAATATTTTTCGTGGAAAGATCACAATTTATTTATTTATTTATTTATTTATTTATTATTATTTTTTTTTTTTAAGGCTAATTCTTTAATAAGCCCAACCAATTCAATATCCTGTCAAATCTGGACAGGACGACCTTTCAGACCTTTTTTTAATTGTCATTATAGTATTACGGGGAACCCCGTAGCAGCCACATCCGTGCTCAAGCCTCCAACGAGGGAACATGCGGGAGCTGCACCCACCAACAGGTGCGATACCTGTTACAGCAGGTGGGCGATACCGGCCAGGGGTCAACCGGTAGCATCAGGACTAAGCTTCTTCGATGGGCCAGTCATTGTGCCTCCCCTCCGGTCCCCTCCCCCTATGAACATCAACAGTCTCTGCTCAATGCCACTCGGGGGGACCAACGACATATCTCTAGGTGGCGGGCACCAAGCTTGCCCAGGAAGGTACATGAGGCCAATGGGGATTGAACCCAAGACCTCCTGAATGCCACTTCTGTGCCTTACCAACTGAGCCACTGGATACACTAAAATTTGCACGTACTAGTCCAATTTTTAGTTTTTTTCACACATTCTTTTGAGCATGAAAAATCATTGAAGTTGGAGTTCTTTTCTGTTGGCCCACACATGGCTGAGTGGCAAAAAGGAAAAATGCATTGAATTGGCAAGGCCATTATTTTGTGCTCTTAATGATGTTTTTGAACTTTTCTGATATTTTACCTGGAGGGACCACGACCCAGTCTATGGATTCTCAAATTTTCAGATTTTTCAGCAAATTCTTCTGACGTGGGGTCAATGTAGGTGCGCGGCCAAGTTCACGGCCACGGCCTCGGAGGGGGGGCGGCCACGATAGTAGGGGATTTTTCCCCAGCAAACCAATGAGAGAGAAAAAAATAGGGTTGTGGGTTTTTTCAAACCCTGCAACCCCATTTTTTATTTTTCTGATTTTTTTTTTTGGGAATAAAACAAAATAAAAAACTGAAACGGCGGAGAAGAGAGAAAAAAACAATTAAAAAAAAATATATATATATATTTTTTTGGCAGTTATTTGTCTTGTTCAATTTTATTTTTTTTTGTGTTTCATGTGAACTGAAAAATCAAGGAATGACAAAAAAAAAATTGCCCCCGTTTTGCCAGGGCCTGTGCTGGGTTTGGTACCCTCATGGCACTGGTGGGGGACCACCACCCGCAGGTGGCAACACATGTGTCGTTACTGTTTCAGATAAAGGTCGCGATCTATCTGAAACATCAAACTGTGTTGCTGTTGCCGTCAACAGTGTGTGTGTATGTGTGTATATGTGTGTGTGTGTGTGTGTGTGGGATTGACGGAGAGAGAGAGAGAGAGAGAGAGAGAGAGAGAGAGAGAGAGAGAGAGAGAGAAGACTGCCACGTTGTCGGGGCGAATACCCTTACAAAGGTATCCGCCCTGGTCTTTGCAAGCGATGGAAAATTTAGTTTAAAGTTTAAGTATTCCGCGCGAGGCGCGGCAATGTCCGTTGGTTATGCGACTGATGGTTGACTAGAATAAAGAGTGTGTGGGTCCGCAGATTTGAGGCGCGCGTGATCTTTTTATTTGTTGATGATTGAAGAGTCGGCGTGATCGCCGACCAGACTCTTTATTTTATTTTCGATTAAGTTAGGAATAAAAAGATTATGTCCCGTTGATTAATGTGTTTGCTTGTGACTGGTAGTTACGCGCAGAGGACGGCATCGACAACAAGGAGGCTTTGAAGTGTTCTCAGTAGGCCCGCACGTCACACAATATTCGTTTATATGGGTGTCCGCCGACACTAGACCACGTCTTGGGCCTAGCACTAGCGGTTACGGCATCAAACTTTCATCAAAGAGATTCAGGGATCGAGATCAAGCGGCAACGACGTTGGAATATCAGAGTAGCGTGAGTGGACCGAAGGGTTGAGGGCCCGGTGGGGCTATCCCCCTTGGTTTTGCCATCGGCGGCGTCCGGTCGGTGGCGACACTTTCTAAGTAGATTCTTTTTAAACGCTGTGTTTTTATTATTTTCTTGTTGTACTCCGGCGTGCGGTTGACCCGGGCGCGACGCCGGACTTAGCGACCGTTACGGGAGTCCAGGACTTGGAGTGCATACCTCCTTGTGGCTTCCCTACGGGTTGTACGTGTTTGGGAGTGCTGACGAGGGGCTTTCTACCCCGCCATGTCAGTGCGTGGACCGAGGAAATCCAATGTACGAGTGAGCACCTCCGTCCTCCGAGTTCCCAGTTGAATGTCGGCTCAATCACCAAGGACTGCACCGCGACCTGCTTCGTGAAGGCTCATGGCGCGAGCCTGTGGTAAGCTCGCGCTCGCCACTCCACGGCTTGCTAGGAGGAGCTTGAGTGGGGTGTGTCCGCAGACTACCTGAGGGGAAGGCGGACCCTGATTAAAGCAGGCGGGGTCAGGAGAAACCCAGAAGAAAGGAAGTGTGGTGGGGGAACGCAGGGCAACTGATTTTGTGGATCGATGGGTCTCGCCGGGCAGCGCTGCGCAGCAGCGGGCGGAGGGATAGCGAAGGAGGGCCGACGAGCGGACTGCTGCGGATGGGCGCTGAGACAGACAAAGAGGGGCAGCGAGGGAGGCTAGTAACAAGCAACGCTAGACAGCTAGCGTAGGAGAACAGGAAGGCAGAGAAAAGGCTGAACCCGGACATTTTACCACAGTGGGTGCATTCGAGGTTGGAAGTAGCACAGCGAGCGACGAACGTTAGCCAGCAGCGGGAGGAGCGGAGCAAGGCAGCGAAGCAACGGGAGGTACGGCACGATGGGAAGGGAGAACGGGTTTGGACGCCCGTCTGTGCGAAGTACGACCGGAAATAAAAGGCAACGGGCGAAGAGGAGGATGCAGCGACGAGAATAAGGAAGAGGGGAACGGATCCGGGCGCGAAATGGGGCCAGGTACAGTCGAGGAAGGAAAAATGAAGATGGCGGAGAGAGAGAGAAGCAACGAACGGGAGAGCGCATAACCCGCCCGATTCTTGATGGAATCGGGCAAGAGAAGATGCAAATCTGATGATTTTGGCTTAGGCGAATTCGAATCCGAGGTCTGATTAGCGTGAAATTTAGGATAGAAAAAGTTTTGCGCGAAGTGTCGAGAGAAGTAGGAGATGGTGGAAGTAAGAATCGGTTAACTCACCCGATTCTTCATGTAAACGGGCGAGTGAAGAGTCATTTTGGGGGTTTTCGATATAGGCAAGTTAGATTATGAGGTTAGTTCCTAGTGTTAGTGAATAGATTTCGAGGTGCGAAGGAATGGAGCTGCGGGATGATGTCATGAGAAATGGAGATGGAGGAGGGAATGATCGTCACGAAGCTCGATCAGTTCTGGATGGGTTCGGGCAACGGAAGGCTCTAGCCAAGGGTTTCTGGCCATCGCGAATCCAATGGCAGTGGCGGAATTTGACTTAGAACTGTGGTTTGGCCGCCAGAAGATACTGGGGCTGCGCGGTGCAAGAAGGGCCGAGCGGGGAGTGCAGTGAGGGAGTGATGTATTTTCCCGTTTTATAGGGAAGAGTTCATTTCCATCCTACTTGTTTTCTGAGTAGGTCTCGAAGCAGTTGTTGCTCGCCATTACGACCACCACCTTGGGCTCCGTGTGCCTTTGTCGTGAGTTTTGCTCATATGGCCGCCGCCGCCGAAAAGTCGCGTTTGAAGTTTGCTCGTCGTCGCGAGGGTGTTCGTGTGGGTGATCCTGCTCGACCTTGAGCGTTTGGTCGCGGCTTTTACTATGGCCGTAGCAAATGCCTCTGATGGAGTAGCCTTCTTTCTTCGTAAAGATCGTGGTGTTGTTACCCTCATGACCGTCGTGGTACTTTCCTCCGCCGTCATGATCGGGACCTCCTTGAATTACCTTCGTTAGCCAGGTCACGTAGCCGGCCCATGTACCTGGCCGCCTTCGGGCAAATAGGAAGAAAGGACGGCCGGGTATTACCACAGCAGAAACAGGGAATGCAGGATGAACCGAAAGTAAGCTATGATGCCAAACGGATAGGCTGTTTTCGATAAACAGAACTAACGATACGGGATAGATTGAAACCTGGGCGACTGTGTTGAACAACAGGCGGCTTAATGGGGTTACCGTAGTTGCGTGCATACAAGTAGGGATGATAGTGGGGAGAGAGGGAAGACAACACTACCTGGTTGATAAGGAGGCATTGCGAGGTGAATCGGAAGTCGGGCTATATGCCGAACTGCAGCACCACCAACGAGCGCAGGCCTGAGAATCCCCAAAAAGCGTCAGCTGCGGAACTGAAGACTCATTCGTTGACCTGTGGTCAATGCTCTGTGAGTCGCGAGCTGCAGGCGAACTGAGTCTTCGTTGAGATGACCGCGGCAATTGCCGGGTGGCTGTGGGGGCAAAGCTTGAAGGAAGGGCAAGAGAGGAGCCATGCATACTTACCTGGCCGCGTCTGGACGGAGGATGGGATTTGGCTTTGTGACTTGGTTAGCAGTCAGGAGGGGCTGCCCGCGGGTTGCAATTGTGCTTGTTGCCACACCCACGGCCGGGTTTATCCTGTCCACAATCTCTGCTCGTTTGACAGACTGGACCATGCAGGGCTAAGTATGAATGGGCCGCGCAGTCAAGCTGTGAATGGCTGCTGCTGGCTGCCCTACACTGTTGGGTGTTGCAGGCTGTGGCAAACGGCTGCAGTTGAGTACTGTTGCTGTCTACTGCGGACTGTGCACAGATTACTGCTGCGGGCTGCTACTGCATATTGGGCACGAGTTACTGCTGCCGCAGACTGAGTGCGGTTTGCTAGTGTACGACTGGCTGCACACCGCGGACCTACAGTTGCTGGATCGTGTGGACTGTGTGCTGCTGCTGCGGGTAGACTGTTGTAGCGGGGACCGCCTCTGAGTATTGCTGCTGCATCTAGGGGCTGTTACAGGGTGCTGTGCGGCCGTGATTGGGCTGAGGAGAGGTGTTGAGGCTCGGGGAGGTGATCAGATTGGACAAGTAGGGGGTCATTGCTGCGATTCGGAGGATCGTCAGGGAGCCAATAGCCAGCGGTTTGATTGCAGTTTCGACCAAGCTGTTACAGTTTGGCCATCATTACGGGGCCCTCAGGCGCATGAAGATACCAAGGCCCTCTCTTCGGAGTTGAGTTTGTCCCTCTCCTGTATCTCGAGAGTTTGAAACCCCTTATTTTCTGCCCTTCTTACTCTAAGTCTAGTCTCGATCTGAGAGGAAGGCGGCAGGAGGGATTGCAACCCGTAGGACCGCTCCAAGACTCTGTGGGGAGTCCACCCACCGATTGCGGGTGCTCTACCGGAACTCAGGAGGAGTACTGGAGGCAGGGAACTGACAGGTAACCCCTCATTTCCTTCTATAAACCCAGTTATAACCCCTATCTGTATTTCACATAGCATCTCTGACTGAGTATATGGTGTGCAGCCTTACTTTGACTTTTGTTTGACTTTCAGGACACTGAATCAGACTAAGTAAAAGAATCATGCTTGCTCAAGTTCAATTTCAACTTTTGTTGATTGAATGAAATCAGGTTGCTAAAAGAAATTGCAACTGGGGAAGGCAGGATGGAGGGCTGTTTTGTTTGAGGATTTGACTGGGTCATTAAGATTGGGAGGTCCCCATAAGTTTGGGGAGACCCAGTGCTTTGTTTTATTTTGGTTTGCATGGAGCGTCAGACCCTTCTATAAGTTTAGGGGGTCTGATTGCTCTGGAGGCTGGGAATTGTCCCCATAAGTTTGGGGAGACCCAGTGCTATGGTTTTGCATGGAGGGTCAGGCTGTTCTATAAGTTTAGGTGGCCTGACTACTCTGATTTGGGAAGGCTGCATGTGGTTGATTTTTCAAGGATCAAGTGCGTTCTGTAAGTTCAGGTGTCTTGGTCGCCTTGATTATTTGGGTTTTCCTTCTGTTTATTTGGTTCTGAACGAGGAGGTCTAAGTTGTTCTATAAGTTTAGGCGGCTTAGCCTTTTCCTACTTTTATTCTGAGAAAATGAACCTGACAGAGGGCAGATTATTCTGTAAGTTCATGTGATCTAGCCCAATGCCACAAACATAATGGATCAGAGAGAAATTAATCAGGCAGAGAGTCAGACTGTTCTGTAAGTTCAGGTGGTCTGACTCAAAGCCTCGTACATGCTGGAACCCAATGGTTACAACTTGGCTATACTTTACTATTATTATCTTTTAGAATGAGCTAATCAGACTGTTCTATAAGTTTAGGTGGTCTGACTATAGCCTATCACAACTTGAAGAGAGTATAATTAATAATAAAATTGGTGGTAAGTTGGGGCAGGTTGAACTTAAGTTAGTTCAGTCATATGCAGCCTTAGAAGACAAAGGGAAGAAAGTTATATATAACTTGGATACGTTAAATAGTTCAGGGCGACTAGAATAGCCTAGTCATGTGCCCAAAGAAGAGAAAAGTAGTTGTGCGCTGTGTTTGTGTATATCCACTGACAAAGTCAGGTTCGTTCCATAAGTTTGGGTATCCTGACTCTATTCCTGACTAAGTAAGGCACATTTCATAAGTTTGGGTGAGCTGACCTTATGCCTTATGTAAGTACGGTATAAAGGGTTAAATTACCAAAAGATTATGAATTATTGTTTGCCCAGATGAACTTGGGATGGTGAGAGGACTTACCTTTGTGTTTGCCTTGCATGTGGCTGAGTGATTTCACTACCTTGCCTAAGTTTCAATTTGATAGGTAGTTGCTTTAGCTGCTCGCCATGTGCTGGACCGATAGGAGTTAGTTTCAATTCCTGTATTTTCTGTAGTAACTTCTTTTTTTACTTAGATCAATTCTTGTATTTTCTGGGATTTTTTCCTGCACTTGGCTTTGTATAAATCTTGACAAGCTACTTTCTCTACGGGAAACACTGCCGAAATTTCTACAAATCCAAGGAGTTAGTCGATTTTTGACTTGTCAACGTTCAAACTTATCTTTTCTTTGTATCTGACCTAGTAAACATCTGGAAAACCTCTTTTTCTAAAGGGAGCGCAACCCCAAATTTTACCATTTCAGGGAGTTTAACAAAATTGGACTTTGAGAAGTCAAAGTTATTATCAAATTCTGGACTTAGCTTTGTATAAATTTTGGGAAAGCAGTTTTCTAGAGGGAGTGTTGCCGAAATTTCTGCAAAACTAAGAAGTTAGTTAAATCTTGTCCAAATTGAACCCAAGTTGTCTCTTGAGTTCATATCTGAGTTAGTATAAATCTGGGAATTCTCCCTTTTTCGAGGGAATGTTGCCCAAATTTCTACTAATTCAGGGAGTTAGACA
The DNA here is from genome assembly GCA_003427395.1 of Chara braunii. Classification (NCBI taxonomy): domain Eukaryota; kingdom Viridiplantae; phylum Streptophyta; class Charophyceae; order Charales; family Characeae; genus Chara; species Chara braunii. The sequence continues at coordinate 1,922,796 of BFEA01000110.1, read as the reverse complement.
AAATTTGACTTTTCATAGTTAAAGATTATTTATGCTTTCATATTTGGACTAATATAAATTCTAGAAAGACACTTTTTCTACGGGAAGCGCTGCCAAAATTTTCTTAGTTTAAAGGAGATAAATTTTATTTGACAGGTGACGATTTTGGTAGTTCACTCTGAATAGGGGAGATTTTGCCACGAGTCTACCTTTTTTGGGCACTTGCCTAGAGGTAGGCTTAGATATAGTTAACTAGAATAAATTGGGTGAGATTATGATAAGGAGATTGTTCTCCATGAAATTAATAGGTTTAGCCTGGGGCATTGACCTGTCATGTGTTACAGTTTCTCTTGACCGTTTGATTCAAGTTCAGGACTAGATTCAGCTTGATCCCTTGAGGATCATCTTCTGTTATAACTGACATTTCGTTAAAACTGACATTTTTTTCTAAAATCGCGAAATTGAATCAAGTGAGAAATGTACAAAATTTTCCTCCGAAATCGCGACTTCTGGTTTATATATAGACCATGGTATGTTGTAGTCGTATGGTACCACATGGACCATATATGGTAGGTGAACTATCATGTACCACACACCATTAGGGGTACATCATGCTGCATACACCATATATATGCACATCATACCGCATACACCATACATATGCTTATGGTATATGATACATTTTTGACTTCCATCCTTTTGCATTCTGCTCTCCACATAGACCATACATATGCAGACCTCACATTGACATCTACATGTTGTCTCACTATGTAGAAGTTTCATGTTTGTGTCGCTGTATTTGCGATCTGTCAGTTAAAGCATTTCATATTGTACATAACATTGTACATTTGCAAACTGGCATAAGTGACTTGCAACCGAACAATTCAATGACTGTCACCTTTCAACCGCTTCAATCTTCTCTGCAATCTGTCACATGTTATGCATCCTCTCTAGTTGCTACTGAGTCTAGTGCGATCCATCGTCTAATGCGTTGGATATCATGCATATCAAATTCAAATGGTGACAAACGACCTCTTCCCAAAAGAGATGTGTATGCTAGCACAAATACTCCACACTGATGAATGTTTTTTTGTTTCGGGATACCAACCACCTCTAATACCTTTTTGAAACGTTTAGTATTGACTTGTTTTCCTCGTTGTGTTGATCGATCGTACACGTACCTCGCGAAGTTATTGACTACCTTTTTTGCAACGTCAGAGTTTGGTTCCATGGAATCGTAGTACTCTGTAACTTTTCGTCGAAGGTCTACTGCAACAAGTGTCCAATGCTTTTCATGAATGTTATGGTATGGGGCTAAAATCAAGTCAGTATCTGTGATCAATACGTCTTTGAACCATTTAGCTACTTTGTCATAGTGATATCCGACGTTGTCATCCATGAGCTTGACAAAAAGGAAAGAGTTACATACAGTTGTTCGCGGAATCAAACCCTTTGTGTACTTCGTGGACATGTTAGATTGCGTATCGCACTGTCGATGAGAAGTCCTACACATGTTGTCAACCTTTATCATATTGCTGTAGAAGTTTTTAATGTCATCGTTTAACCATCGTGTGCCACTCATTAGGATGCTCATATCGTGGACCGTGAATCTTAACTCCTCTCGCGTCGTTGGATTCTTGGTGCTTGACAGTGTTTTGTAATTGTTGAACTTATTTTCCCATTGCCGCAATGCATCTTCTTCCGACTCGGTGAAAACATCCGTTGCCAATTGAATAGTCCACCCGTATTTACATCGGCGTTCGCCTTGGACGTGTAGCAATGTCCCTCGTTCACACCACAATGGGATTGCTTGTTATTAAAATGTGAAGTCATTGCATTATCAATTACGTGTTCGYGATCGTGTGTGTGTGTGTGTGTGTGTGTGTGTGTGTGTGTGTGTGTGTGTGTGTTTGTGTGTMGRGAGAGAGAGAGAGAGAGAGAGAGAGAGAGAGAGAGAGAGAGAGAGAGAGAGAGAGAGARAGAGAGAGAGACACATATCTACCAACTTCTTATATCATTCCATCACTACATACACCGAAGACAGCAACGATTCGAAATTCTTAAACCCGTCTCGTGTTCTCCATACATAAATAGCATAATCTGATACACAAACTGCTGTATTTTTCTCGATCAACACAATCTATATATAATTTATGCAATCCACGGTTCCATTTCCTTGTCAACAACTCGAAGCATACTCGAAATGTAATATGTACTGTGTTCAACCGGCACAATCGACATATAAATCATGCCTCTCACTCATCGTTTCATACTATAAAATCCCATGCTCACCGGTGATGTAACACACACAGTCGCACACACACACACACACACACACACACACACACACACACACACACACACACACACATACACACACACACACACAAGCAAGTGTGAATGTAGGCTGACATCCACGTACACACATGCACTATACGTTGTATTGTGCTTTCTTCTCCCTGACTCTTTTTGAACGTCGCATTCTGCAATCCTCTTTTTCCTTGCCTGCTTTTCTTTTTCTACCGCTTATTCCCTCACTCGCTTCGCTCAAATCACGCTCTCTTTCTTGAGACTCCTCCCCCNTTCTCCCTGACTCTTTTTGAACGTCGCATTCTGCAATCCTCTTTTTCCTTGCCTGCTTTTCTTTTTCTACCGCTTATTCCCTCACTCGCTTCGCTCAAATCACGCTCTCTTTCTTGAGACTCCTCCCCCGACTCTTTCGCTTATTCCTTGTCAGATGTTTCTTCGTTCTCACCTAACTGGTCCACCAAGTTGATCACACTCTGACTCTTGTTCGCCTCCTCTTCATTCTCATTTTCCTCCTCCCTCTCCCTGTTTGCCGTGCTTGGAACCTTTTCATGCTCTGCCGCACTGACACCCTCCACGTCAGCTCTCCTCTCTCCCATTGTTGACTCCGAAACTATTTGCGTTCCTGGACCAGTGCATTCCATAAGCACTGGTCCTTCCCCCCCATCTTTCTCATGTGCACTTTGCTCCCTGGTGTCTTCGTCGGTACCTTGCGCCTGTGCAGTGATGACAGTCGTATCGTGTGTTCCTTGTGACTGCTTGAAATGCGAATCGACATTCCCTGCCACCGCCTTCACTACCTCATGTGCCTGAAATTTTGACCCTTCTTCGTCTGATGCTTTTTGTCACTGGTCCTCTTCAATCTTTTCATCCTTCCCGTCATCGCCAACAACTTCCCCGCCTGCTGTTGGTGTTGTCGCATTTCTGACTCCCACTGCACTGATGCCCTCTGACGGTCTAAGTGTTGGTTGCGGTGTGCTCGATGGCCGCTCACTGAGCTCGTCTCCCATTGCGTTTTACATCCTAAGATGCTCTTCCTTGTCTGCCACATTCTCGCCACCACCTCGTGCTGCTGTTGAATCGATCTTCTTCCTTGCACCCGTGTGTCCCTCAAGACCTTGACTGCATCCCACAAGTATGTCACTGTCGTACATACAGTCCGTTGAACGGTAATCCACATACCATATGATAGCTCTATACGATGGACTCGATTTCTTGTCGTAGAATGCAGCACAATACTCGAGAACGTGATTTTCACGCAGGAATTCGAATAACGAGTTCACTTTGTTTGATATTTTGTGGTCTGGCGCCTCTCTGTTCGCTTGCTTCACGCGGGTAGACAAGTTGTCCTTTGCRATTTCATAAAACCTGCTYCTGAGGACTCTTYCCCTGAACAYCMATTTCCCACCCATTCGGATARCCATGTGCCATCTGCCATCAATCACACAAGGCTCGAAAAGACCTGGATGCCATATRATRTGATGCCCCCAGTCGTGTTCATATGACTCTTTGTACTTTGTTTCTAGAAAGTGAGGTCCTCCTTTCATCTCCTTCATGTCATATGATATATTATCACCCGGTGCAAGTTGTTTGGGGACGTCGTCCGGGATGTGAAAGAGGGGATCATCCTCTATGTCCATCCCATCTGGGTTGTCCACTGATTCCTTGTCTGCACGTGCAACATTTTGAGTCTCGCCGTCCGCCGCTCCTTCTATGTCATTGCGAACTCTCCTCACCAGTGAAACGAATCCTGGGGTAGCTTCCTTCATACCGCACTTGGATGTGCTGCCTTCCATTGCACCACCTGTTTTCGGCATTGTTCCACGCATCACATTATCGGGCCTGGTACTCGCGATAGTGCCGCCAACATCTTCCTCCATCGCTTGTTGACCACCCAAAGCGAACAGCGGAGGCGTTTCGTCTCTCACTGCATTTTGATGTGCATCCGGCAATGGCAGGTCAATCTCCTCATCCTCTGTGTTTTCCTCACTGTCCATAATATCAAACTGCTCCCCAACATCCATTACCTCGCAGTAAACCTTCGCATCAATTTTGACTCACTTTCTTTCAAACCACAGAAAAGATATCTCCACAGAGAGTCCCTCTTCTTGCCGAGCTTTAGGGACATGTCTCGGTCTGCACGATGTTGAGGTTTCGGGCGTTCAAAGTGACACCTGTTATTCGGATTGTGGACGTGGCGATCGATAAACAAAGTGGAGTACTCCATCAGGTTTGAGGAACCATCGTATGCGACGACATGGCGTCCTGAGCGCAGCAAGTCCCACGTTGTTCCTGCCTGAACGTTGCCCAGTAACAGAACACCTTTCCCTTCCTTCGAAAACCATGTGCATAAGTCTTTCATCTTTGCAGGTTCCCTCTCCCATATCCCGTACACAGGTTTGCTATTGCCTCGCACTCCAATTGCCTCTTTTGTACATCGTACAAATAACTCCTCAACGTAATGCGTGTCGAAGAGAGTGTTCCCACGAGGCTTTGCGACCGTGACATTTTTCAAGTCGTTGTCTGTATCGTGCAGCACAATGGTCATGTAGTCGCGCCCTCTCAACGGAAGGTTCCCAACTTGGGCGCAGGATGATKCTGCTTCGCTATAACGACGTGAGCACCCTGGAAGAACTCTCACACCGTCCCACCTGAAGACGTTCCTCAACACCGTTTCCTCAACTTTCAATGCGCTGAATATGATTAACGCCCAATGCGACCCGCACAACACCGTCATCATTTGGCGGAGCTCGTGAAACCTTTGCTCGCTTCATGCGTCGAGATTCTTTAACGGAGCCAAGTCCAATACTGCAAGGTGACAACTCAACTTTCTCACGGCATGAGTCAAATCTTATGTCGGGTGCAGTGCATCCATAGGTGTGATGCAGACAGGAAGATACATCGTGTAATCTTTGCACTTGTCCCACATTATGTGTCGAGCATATGAGCTGATCCGTCTCAGCTCGTCCCTCAATTGCTCAACTGCGCCCAGAATCTCATGCACGAAAAGCATGAGGAAGTACGGACACTCCAAATATATTGCAGTCGTCATCTTGTGCCCCCCGACATTTCCTTTTCCTTGTTTTGCCTCATCCACGCCGCCCAATCATTTCGGGACATCGATAGTCTTCTCTGCTACGATCTTGGACTTGGTTTCTTCCCATTTTTCTGTCGTCAACCCTCGTGGTGCAAACCGCCTCATTATGGTATCGTAGCCAATGAAGAATTTGTCATTTCACTCCTCCTCCGACCTCTGCTCTATCTTGAGGAGGACATAGTTAAACATGCGAACCATATATCTCTCCCTTCTCACCTCCACGTACAGGTCTTGCATGTTCATCAGTTTTTTCACAAATGCCCTTCCGCTCGTGACGACAACGTGTCCCGCAAGTATTTTCCTGAGGGCCATCTCCTTCTCCCTTGATGTGAAATCGCTGAATACCTTCCATGCGCTCGCGGGGGGATCATTGATGCAAACATAGAAACCCGGTGAGCTTTTGTTGGACTGGACGTAGTGCACCAACATTTTTTCGCCTTTCACCGTCTTCGCTACAGGGCCCGGTCCTACTGCCTCGCCTGCTTTCCCTTCCTGATCCACTGGTCTCACGCCGTCCTGCCTTGGCATGCCCTGGCAGTTCGCCTTTTTCCCATTTGTCAAAGAACTTCTCGACCAGATTCCACACAACCCTGCTACTCGCCGCAAGACACATGTAGGGCCTCAAAAGGTTTGACCAATTCCTCACAATTTTTTTCGCCAACGACTGGATCTAGAACGATGTGTTAGGAATCATCCGTATAGCTTTCCGTACGAACTCCTGATATTGGTCACGCTGTGCAGTCCTCTCTTGCACCGTCTTTGCCTAATGCCAATAACCTTTTGGCTCTTTCATACTCTGCCACAGTCCTCTTATAGCAGTCACAACCATTCGAAACGACGACGGGATAGCACGTGTCTCCCTGGTGTTGTCAAACGTGGAGATGTATGCATACCCCTCCAAATGGTCGTCGTCAAAATACAACCCGCGCCTTCCAAGAATGCACGCCCCACTTGTGGGCAGCAGACGATCTTGCAGCGACCAGCCTCTTTGCTGTCTCCGCTGTATGTTGGCCGGCCACTGTGTACCAATGGTAGGAGGCAACCTCGTCATCATCCCAGTCCTCCGGCTTCACACGTTCCCACCGCTTTTGACCATCCTTCTCCACTTCAACGATAGGAGCAAGAATCAAGGTGTTTCTGTCCCACTCCTTCTGCTTTTCGGGGTGTTCCATTACGTCCCTGATGGAGGTGACCAACATCTCGTTCAACGGCCTGTGGTTGTATTGCACGCCTTCCGAAGGGTTGGGCAGTATTTTGACCACGTCAACAAAAACTTGGGTAGGCCGATCTATCGCATTGCCGTCCTCGTCGTATTCCAGGAGAAAACATTTCGTGGTGTCGATAGTGTCGTTGGTCAACTCTCCAGGCCTTGACGCTGTATGTCTCGGGTCGMCCCCCGCCGCTTCGTCCCCAGAGTCCGCCACTTCCTTTGTCTCATCGGCCTTTGCTTTCTTCTCCAGCCTCTGGGAAGATCGAGTGCGTTCACGCTTTTCCTTTGCTGGTTTAGCGGATTGCGCCTCTAAGGATCTCTTGTAAGCCTCCTTTGAGGCCTGTAGGCTGATGAGCTTAGCTTGTCTCCGCTTCTCTTCCTCTGCTTTCCCACATCTCATTTTTCTCTTGCGCATGCACACAGACCTCTGTGTGCCATGCAACAGATCGTCATCTTCTGTCGGACCATCATGACTAGTGGCACGGGAAGACTGTTCCCGCCTTTTCTGTGACCCTCTATTCCCGTTGTCGTCGTCGTCCTCCCGACCCTCATCTCCTTCGCTCCCCCCTTCGTAGCTGTCTTCCCGTTCTGCGGCGTCCTCGTCACTTGCATCCTCATTTTCTTCGTCTTCACTCCCATCGCCGTCGTGACCACCATCCTCTTGGCCTTCACTACCGTCGCCTTCGTCCAAGTCATCCTCCAAGCTTCCTTCTTCATCGTGTGCACCGTCGCGGAACCGCTGTTCGTCCTCGTCCCCTTCCGTGTCTTTCGCGTCATTGCCATCGGCCCACCGCCCACCGTCCCACTGTTTAAAGTGCGAGTCCTCCTCTGTGTTTTCGTCATCATCCTCATGGCCAGTGGCCCCACCAGCCGGAGTCAAAGAAACGCGTGCCGCATAGTCTGCATGTGATGGTGCCTGCGTCGCAGACACACACTTCGGCTGGAGAAAAAAAGCTGATTTGCTCACGCTCTTTGCCTGTGTCGATGCGGCCCCACTTTTGCTCATACGGGCGGATGTTTTCGGCTCCCCACAACTCTTGCCTACCGCCTGTGGCGAACTCACAGACATGGTAGTTCGCAAAACGGCTTGGCCCATCGCCTGCAGCTTGTGCCGTCGCACCATGTCTGCGAAGTCTCCAAGATCACAGTCGAACGGCACGAAGGGAGTTGACAACTGCAACTTGTTGTCAATCGCCATGATATGGCTCGACACCTTATAGCAATTAATGCATTTGAGGAACTCGAACGGCCTTAGCATCACCATCTGCGAGGCATCCTTCTTCTTCGACTTGTCGAACGACGACATTGATGCAGCGCGGATGTCGTAACCTTGGAACTTGTCGACTTGGAGAGACACGAGCTTGTAGTTGTCAGACACCTCGTGACCATCGCTGTCGAAACACGTTGTCAAATGAAATCTCATGTACTCCTCGTCAGACATGTTCTTATCAAACGAGTACGTCTTGATACCCCCGCACGGGTAGTAACTGCCTTTCTCATCCCGCAAGAAAATGCATGGCCCGCAACAGGGGACCTTCATACCGACGTGCCAATTGATTGCCCCAATACTTCTCTTGGAACGTGACCGCCCTTCTGACAACCTTCGGCGTAGAGACCCCTGACGAGCAAGCAGCTCCATAACACCGCATCCGACACCGGCGTAATACACGGAACAAACAAACGTTAGTTGAAGATTCATCTAAGCATCCCAACCTGCGCAGACACTGTGTAACCTCGACGATATGGCGCCAGGCCCTGTGTAACCGTTGCACGTAATATCTGAGCAACATCTGCCTGTAATGTCTGTGTAACCTCTGCCTGTAATCTCGGTACAACGTCTACCTGTAATCTCTTCCACTGTCTAACCTCTGCCTGTAATCGCTGTGTAAGCTATGCCTGTAATCTCTCTGAATGTGCAACCTCGACGAGGAGGCGGCAGGCCCTGTGTAACATGTGCTTGTAATCTCTCTCACAGTATCCGGAGAAGAAGAGGAAGAGGAAGGCAAGGAAGAAGGAGGGAGGAGGGTCTGGTGACGTCGGGCCCTTCGATGGTCTGGCGCTTCGACGACGCCGGACCATCGGAGGGTCTGTATAACCACTGCCAGCAATCTCTCGCACTGTGTAACCTCGACGACGTGGCGCCAGGCCCTGTGTAACCGCTGCCAGTAATATATGAGTAACCGCTGCCAGTAATATCTGAGTAACCGCTGCCAGTAATATCTGAGTAACCGCTGCCAGTAATATCTGAGTAACCTCTGCCTGTAATCCCTCCCACTGTCTAACATCTGCTTGTAATCTCTCTCACTGTGTAACCTCGACGACGAGGCGGAAGGCCCTATGTAACCTCTGCCTGTAATCTCGGTTTAACCTTTGCCTGTAGTCTCTCCCACTGTCTATCCTCTGCCTGTAATCCCTCTCACTGTGTAACCTCTGCCAACAATCTCTCGCACTGTGAAACCTCTGCCTGCAAACGTTAGGTGAAGATTCATCTAAGCATCCCAACCTGCGCGGACACTGTGTAACCTCGACGACGTGGCAGAAGGCCCTGTGTAACCGCTGCCCGTAATATCTGAGTAACCTCTGCATGTAATGTCTGTGTAACCTCTGCCTGTAATCACGGTACAACCTCTGCCTATAATCTCTCCCACTGTCTAACCTCTGCCTGTAATCGCTGTGTAAGCTCTGCCTGTAATCTCTCTGAATGTACAACCTCGACGATGAGGGGGCAGGCCCTGTGTAACCTATGCTTGTAATCTCTCTCACAGTATCCAGAGAAGAAGAGGAAGAGGAAGGCAAGGAAGAAGGAGGGAGGAGGGTCTGGTGACGCCGGGCCCTCCGATGGTCTGGCGCCTCGACGACGCCGGACCATCGGAGGGTCTGTATAACCTCTGCCAGCAATCTCTCGCACTGTGTAACCTCGACGACGTGGCGCCAGGCCCTGTGTAACCGCTGCCAGTAATATCTGAGTAACCGCTGCTAGTATTATCTGAGCAACCTCTGCATGTAATCTCTCCCACTCTCTAACCTCTGTCTGTAATCTCTCTCACTATGCAACCTCGACGGTAGACCCTGTGTGACCTCTGCCTGTAATCTCGGTATAACATCTGCCTGTAGTCTCTCCCACTGTGCAACCTCTGCCCGTAATCTCTCTCACTGTGTAACCTCTGCCAGCAATATCTTGCACTCTGCAACGTGTGTTTGTATTCTCTCTCACAGTATCCAGAGAAGAACAGGAAGAGGAAGGAAAGGAAGAAGGAAGGAGGAGGGTCTGGTGACTCCTGGCCCTCCGATGGTCTGGCGCCTCGACGACGCCGGACCATCAGAGGGTCTGCAAAACCTCTGCCAGAAATCTCACACACTTTGTGACCTCGACGACGTGTGTAACCTCTGCCTGTAATCTTTCCCACTGCCTAACCTCCGCTTGTAATCTCTGTCACTGTGCAACCTCGACGACGAGGCGGCAGACCTTGTGCAACCTCTGTCTGTAATTTCTCTCACAGTATCAGGAGAAGAAGAGGGAGAGGAAGGATATAAGAAGGAGGGAGGAGGGTCTGGCGCCTTGGGGATGCCGGACCATGGGATGGTCTGGTGCCTCGAGAACGCCGGACCATCGGAGGCTCTGTGTAACCTCTGCCTGTGATCACTGTGCAAGCTCCGCGACGTCTCGAGAAAAACGGTCCATGGGATGGTCTGGCTGTGATCACTGTGCAACCTCGGCGACGCCTCGAGAAGAACGGACCATGGGATGGTCTGGCTGTGATCACTCTGCCTGTGATCACTGTGCAACCTCGGCGACTCCTCGAGAACAACGGACCATGGGATGGTCTGGCGCCTCCAAGACGCCGGACCATCGGAGGCTCTGTGTAACCTCGCCGACGTTGCACTGTGAACAGAGGCAGACGTTGCACGTTGTCGAGGTTGCACAGTGAACACAAGCACTGACCACGAGATTACAGTTTACCATGTCCAGGTTGCACTGTGAACACAGGCACTGACCACGAGATTACACAGTCGAGGTTGCCCGTCGTCGAGAGAACACAGGCAGACGTTGCACAGTGAACACAGGCACTGACCATGGAATGGTCTGGCGCCTCCAAGACGCCGGACCACGAGAACAACCTCGCCGACGTTGCACTGTGAACACAGGCAGACGTTACACAGAGCCTCCGATGGTCCGGCATCCTCCAGGCGCCAGACCATAGGATGGTCCGGCGCCTCCAGGATGCCGGACCATCGAACGCTCTGTGTAACCTCTGCCTGTGATCACTGTGCAAGCTCCGCGACGTCTCGAGAAAAACGGTCCATGGGATGGTCTGGCGCCTCGAGGACGCCGGACCATGGGATGGTCTGGCGCCTCGAGGACGTCGGACCATCGGAGGCTCTGTGTAACGTCTGCCTGTGATCACTGTGCAACCTCGGCGACGCCTCGAGAACAACGGACCATGGAATGGTCTGACGCCTCGAGGACGTCGAACCATGGGATGGTCTGCCGCCTCCGGGACGCCGGGCCATCGGATGGTCTGGCGCCTCCAAGATGCCGGACCATCGGAGGCTCTGTGTAACCTCTGCGTGTGATCACTGTGCAACCTCGGCGATGCCACGAGAACAACGGACCACGAGAACAACCTCGCCGACGTTGCACAGTGGACACATGCAGATATTACACAGAGCCTCCGATGGTCCGGCGTCCTCGAGGCGCCAGACCATAGGATGGTCCGACACCTCCAGGACGCCGGACCATCGAACGCTCTATGTAACCTCTGCCTGTGATCACTGTGCAAGCTCCGCGACGTCTCGAGAAAAACGGTCCATGGGATGGTCTGGCGCTTCGAGGACGCCGGACCATGGGATGGTTTGGCGCCTCGAGAACGCCGGACCATCGGAGGCTCTGTGTAACGTCTGCCTGTGATCACTGTGCAACCTCGGCGACGCCTCGAGAACAATGAACCACGGAATGGTCTGGCGCCTCGAGGACGCCGGACCATGGGATGGTCTGCCGCCTCCGGGATGCCGGACCATCGGATGGTCTGGCGCCTCCAAGATGCCGGACCATCGGAGGCTCTGTGTAACCTCTGCCTGTGATCACTGTGCAACCTCGGCGACGCCACGAGAACAACGGACCACGAGAACAACCTCGCCGAGGTTGCACAGTGAACACAGGCAGACGTTACACAGAGCCTCCGATGGTCCGGCGTCCTCGAGGCGCCAGAACATGGGATGGTCCGGCGCCTCCAGGACGTCGGACCATCGGAGGCTCTGTGCAACCACTGCCTGTGATCACTGTGCAACCTTCACGACATCTCGAGAAAAATGGTCCATGGGATGGTCTGGTACCTCGAGGACGCCGGACCATCGGAGGCTCTGTGTAACGTCTGCCTGTGATCACTGTGCAAGCGCCGCGACGCCTCGAGAACAACGGACCGTGGGATGGTCTAGCGCCTGGAGGACGCCATACCATCGGAGTAAAAATATAGACATGAAGAGGCTCTGTGTAGCCGCTGCCGGACCTTTGAAGTACAAATCTACACATTCAGAAATGGGATACCGAGGAGAAACAGCGGGCGCGTGCCTTACCTTTCGATGCCATCTCCACGTATAGGATGGGGTGTTGTTGCGGTGTCCTGAAACGGATATGTCACGATGCCTCTTGTCGGGCGATGCAGTTGCACAACCGGGTGGCGTTATGCAGCAGCCTTCATCGACGCTTCGTCTTCGTCAACGGTCCGCCTTTCATAACGCCAACCAAGGGACAATACATCGTGTCACTGACACACAGTGCGATTCAATGTCTTGTCATGGAAACCAGACCGCATCATACATATGACCATCAAGATCCGATCAAACAATCAATCAGTCAATCAGTCAATCAATCATTCGATAAAAAAATGAACGAAAACAGAAGTATCAAATCGAATCGATAGGATTGGATTCTGATTTCGGTTGAATCGATTCGATCGGATCGATCGGATCTTGATACGAAACCATCGACTCGATTCAATCGAAATCAAAATCCATTCCAATTGGATCGATTGGATGTTTTATTATCGTTCATTGATTGATTGATTGATTGATTGATTGACTGATTGAAAAAAAAAAGTCGGACAATCAATCAATCAATCAATCAATACAAAAAATTATACGGAAACGGAAGTATCGAATCAATCACCGGCGCTCGCATTGAATGTCCCGCGACGATGGTGGTACCTGAGGCGATGGTGTTAACTGGGGCGATGGTGGTAACTGAATCGCCACCGACATCAATCACCGCCTCCTCGTCTTTCTCCTCCTCCTCATCCCCCTCCTCCTCCTCCTCCTCCTCCTCCTCCTCGGCCCTTTCCTCTCTCTCTCTCTCTCTCTCTCTCCCTCTCTCTCTCTGTGTCAATCAAACAAACAACCAATCAAACAATCAATCAATTATCCATTACAAAAACAAACGAAAACAGAAGTATCAAATCGAATCGATCGGATTGGATTTTGCTTTCGGTCGAATCGATTCAATCGGATCGATCGGATCTTGATATCAGGATCCGATCGAAACCATCGATTCGATTCAATCGGAATCAAAATCCAATCCGATTAGATCGATTTGATGTTTTTCTATCGTTGATTGATTGATTGATTGACAAAAAAAAAGTCGGACACTCAATGCATCAATTAATCAATCAATCAGTCAATCAATCAATCCATCAATCAATACATAAAATATACAAAAACAGAAGTATCCAATCAATCAATAAAAAAAAGAACGAGAATATTCGATTGTGCTTGATTAAAAAAGATGGAAAAGAAATCAATCAATCAATCAATCACACACACACACACACACACACACACACACACACACACACACACACACAC
>BFEA01000110.1:1870604-1887729 GCA_003427395.1 Chara braunii | reverse complement strand
GGGTTTACCGTTTCCCGCCTTTGCAACCGCGAGGGCCTTGGGCCGTTGGCCCCTGGTTACAGTGTTACACCACCCATACACCACCCCTGCCCCCATTCACCAATCCATCCCCGTGGGGCCGTACGGCCACACGACAATACGAGCATGTCTAGTCATTAGTTGAAAAAAGAAAAAAAAAACAGAAAAAAAAATTAAAAAACCATTTACATTCTTGACCGCAAAAACAAAAAAAAAAGGAACACTACAAACTTGGTAAGTTAGTACAAAGTACTTACTCCCGCTTTCGCACCCCTTGCGGCCCTTACGGACCTGCGGCGCTGCTGGCACCCACCCCCATATACCAACCCATCCCCGTAGGGTCATATCATGGCCCATATGAGCATGTCCTCTCATTACTGGAGCAAAAAAGACAGAAAGACAGACCATTTACATTATTTTCCAAAAAAAAAAAAAAAAAAAAACGAACAGACTACAAAGTACCTCCTTCAAGTTCCTTTCGCTGTTGCACGGACACAACTTGCTCCCCTTGCGGCACTTAGGGACCAGCAGCGGCCTCCCCCATTTACCAAATTACCACCCCGTCCCCGTAGGGCCATACGATGATACGAGCACCCTTATCATTAGTGGAAAAACAAAAAAAACATTAACAATATTTATCACACACACAAAAAAAAAAAAAAAAAAAAAGAACACTACAATCTTAGTACAAAGTAGTTCCTCCCGCTTTCGCACCCCTTGCGGCCCTTACGGACCTGCGGCGCCCACCCGCATTCACTAACCTGTCCCCGCAGGGTGACATGAGCATTTCCTCTCAATGCTCTCATTACATGAAAAAAAAAAAAAAAAAAAAAAGATATACCATTTACATGATTTACTGCAAAAAAAAAAAAAAAAAAACCTACAAAGTACGTCCTTCCGCTGTTGCACCCCTTGCGGCCCTTACGGACCTGCGGCGGCCTCCCCCATTTACCACCCCATCCCCGTAGGGCCATACGACAATGTCTTCTCATTACTGAAAAAAGAAAAACACAAAAATACAATAGACCATATACCCCCCCCTCTTTGAAGCCGTTTCAAGTTTCAACAGCCAAAAAATTAAAAAAAGGGGACACCCCTTCTGTTCTCCTCATTCCGTCTTGCCCCTTTTCCACAGCATGCACGACTCTTATGGATTACAATGAGGATGGTTCAACTCACAATGCACACTTGAACTCGCCTCAAATAATGTCAATGAGGCATGCCCGTGAATTACAAAAGCAGTGGAATGCTTTGTGCTAATCTCCTTCTTTTGTAACAATATGTGCTGCCACACCATGCGCAGTCAGCACCAAAGGAGTTATGGGACACAGTTACACCACCAAACTGCAGTTTCCAACTTCCCGCACTCTGCCCCCACACAGTCTAAAACGGAATACAGAAAGACACCCTATTGGGACCGCCATGTGGCATGCATGTATGACTTCGTTTTTTGGTTCTAGTTTTCCTACTCTGATTGTCCCCCCATCTCATGGGGCTGTACGCTCTTGTTACACGTTGAGAGTTTCGGAGTAGGTGATAAGCAGGTATGACTTCGTTTTTTTTAGCACTAGTTTTCCCATTCTGATTGTCCTTTCCTCTCATGGGGCTGCACACTGTTGTTGTACGTTGAGGGTTTCGGCGTAGCTGTTAGGCTAATGCTTTGTGAAAAAAAAAAAAAAAAAAGACACCTCGGCACCTACGGCACAGTCTAAAACGGAATGCAACTGCTGCGGTCGGGGTTGTGGTGCTGGGTCGCCGGTTGCGGGAACGGGGGTATGCGGGGCTGGGATGCGGGGTCGGGGATACGGGGCTGCGGGGTGCGGGACACGGGGCTGGGGGATGCGGGATGCGGGGCTGCGGGGTGCGGGATGCGGGGTGCGGGATGCGGGGCTGCGGGGTGCCAGGTGCGGGGAACGGGGTGTGGGATGCGGAGCTGCGGGGTGCGGGATGCGGGGCTGCGGGGTAACGGGTGCGGGATACGGGATGCGGGGTGCGGTGTTGCGGGGTCCGCGGGTGCGGTGGTGCGGGGCCGTGGGGTTGGTCGGCCGGTGGCGGGGCTCGGAGCGCGGGGTCGGGGTCAGGCCGGGGTTGCGGGGTAGCGGCGCCGGTGGCGGGGGTAGGGCGCCGGTGGTCGGGGTGCGGGGTCGCGGGGCGGGGAGCGGTGGTGTAGTGCGGGGACAGCGCCGGCGGTGGCCCGCCGGGGTGGCGGGGGNGGGGAGCGGTGGTGTAGTGCGGGGACAGCGCCGGCGGTGGCCCGCCGGGGTGGCGGGGGTCGGGGTTGCCTGGGCGGGGTTCGCTGAGGGTTCCGGGGCGGTGCTGCGGGGTTCCGGGGCGGTGGAGCGGGGTTGGTGGCGGGGGTCGCCGGGGTCGGGCGGTGGCGGGGGTGTCGGGGCCGGTGGCGGTGGTCGGGGACCCCGGACCCGGGGCTCCGGGGGTGCAACCACCACCCCGGCTTCGTCCCCGGGGTCCGCGCGTGACATCCCTGTTCGTAACAACATCACCTCGCACATGGCCGGAGCGGTTCAAACTGGAGTTGCAAAGGTGTGGAAGATTGTGCAACAGAATCATAATTTATCCCATGCGGAACGAAGCGGGGACAACCAGTCAACGCATCTCTTATTGCTCTGTGAGGATTTCCTTAAACGATGTCGATTTATGTAGAGTGAATTGTGTAGCATGCATAGGCAAGGGTGGGAGATTAATAGAGGCAAGATGCGAAAAAATGTCGATTGAAGAGGAATGCGACAATGACGTATTTAATGTGAAAGAATCGGTGGAGGAAGTAGAGGATAAGATATGCACCATAAGAGATGCTATTGGCATCGCTCTCGCTTGTATGTACAGTTTCGTGAAGATGTCATATATATCATCATTCGGTAGGGACGACGATGACAAACCCGAGGGTTTAAAAACGCTCACATTCGGCTCACCCCTGCACAGTTTGTATAGTTATGAAGGCAAACGTGTTCCACGCATTGTTTGAGAATAACAAATTTTCATGGTATAGATGGTTAGATGGTTTAGCATAGATAGGCATGTATCATCGATGAACGCGTTGTATGGCTTTGGCTCCTCGTGAGGTCCCACTTTGCGGTAGTATCCACTTCAATCCTGGAACATTGTCAAACAGTTCCATAGTCAGATTGTTTTCAACCATAGCGGGAAGTATGTGGTGTCGGGGTAGAGGACATACATTCTGCAGTGTGTACTACGTAGGTCGGTCTGTGTGGTATGCCCCAGTACCTGTCTATTGTAGTCGCGCCTTTCATGTCCTCTTATGTTGTTGTTTTTTTTTGTCGTCATCGGGGACAGTCGTGTTATGTACATGCCAAGGACAAAGGTAGGGTTATGATATGGTGGAAATCGAGAAGCCGGACTGGTGTGAAGGTGAGAGAATCGTTGGTAGTCAAATGAAACAGCAGTGCGGTGTACAAAACTGGAACGCTGGACCCGGTTTTCCAGCTGGTGTACCTCCTCACCACTAGTTTGGAGCCATCTCCATCGGTCCTATTCATAGGGGTTGCTCCTATCTGCTCCACGAATACGACCGGTCGAGATGTTTTGCGAAGGAAAAAAAAAGAAAAAAAAGTCATCGTCAATTTTCATAATTGTTGCTCCCTCATCGGGCCCCTTCTCACACATTGTGCTGATGATGCGATGTTCGCATTGCAGACCGTTATTTTTATTTGTATGGGATATGAACCCCGTATAACACTCCCTTGTTGCGTGTGTACGTGGTTTTTTTTTTTTCCATTTTTCATTCCCCAAGAAAAAGAAGAAAGAGAAAAGGGAAAAAAAATATAACAGCATATCGGGAAAGTCCTCACGATGCCTATTAAAACTACCAAAAATAAAGAATGTATATTGCATAGTTTGTGCCGGAGCATCTAATGGTCAGCCGCCTCATGGGTTGCGGACTATGGGATGGTTCGACGCCTCGGGGGGCTTCGGACTATAGGAGCCACGGAAGAGTGCGGACCATCTAATAGTTCGTGCCGGAACAGGGAAGAGTCCGGACCATAAGTTGGCCCGGCGCGACGGGGACGGCCGGAACATCCAATGGTCCGCCGCCTCGGGGGCACCAGACCATTGGATGGCCTGCCGCCCAGGGGACGCCAAAACATCCAATGTAGTGGTGCCCCGTGGACGACGGACCATACCATGGGCCGGCGCCTCGGGGGCTCCAGACCATGGTATGGTCTGGCGCCCCTGGGATGCCAGACCATACCATGGGATGGTCCAGCGCCTCGGGGACTCTAGACCATGGGGTGGTGCGGCGCCCCGGGGACACCGAAACATCCAATGGTCCGGCGCCTCGGAGGCTCCAGGCCACATCCTCCCCAGGATGGTACAGCACCTCGTTGGTTCCGGAACACGGAAGAGTCGGAACCATGAGCTGGCCCGGCGCGACGGGAACGGCGAGTTTATCCAATGGTCCGCCGCCTCGGGTGCTCCAACCATGGGACGGCCCGAACCATCCAATGGGACGCCGTAACATCCAATGGTTCGGCGCCTCAGGGTCTCCAGGCCATGGGATGGTCCGGCGCCCCGGGGACGCCTGACTATACTATGGTCCGGCGCCTCGGGGGCTCCAGACCATGGCATGGTCCGGCGCCCCTGGGACGCCGGACCACCCAATGGTATGGCGCCTCGGGGACGCCAGGCCATACCATGGGATAGTCCGGCGCCCCGAGGACGCCGGACCATACCATGGTCCGGCGGCTCGGGGACTCCAGACCATGGGCTGGTGCGGCGCCCCGGGTACACCGAAACGTCCAATGCTCCGACGCCTCGGGGGCACACCGAAACGTCCAATGCTCCGACGCCTCGGGGGCACACCGAAACGGCGAGTTTATCCAATGGTTCGGTGCCTCGGGTGCTCCAACCATGGGATGGTCCGAAACATCCAATGGGACGCCGTGACATCCAATGGTTCGGCGCCTCGGGGGCTCCAGGCCATGGGATGGTCCGGCGCCTCGGGGACGCTGGACCCGACCATTGGATGGTCCGGCGCCCCGGGGACGCTGGACCAGCGCCTCGGGGGCTATAGAACATGGGATGGTGCGCCCCGGGGACGCTGGACTCTACCATGATCCGGAGACTCGGGGACGAGAGGCCGACCATCGAAGGCCGGGAAACCCGAGTCGCTGCCTGCTGCTCGTATGGTTTGCCGCTCTCCACCTTTATTATTCCTGCTGGTGAGCCAGGTTGCGAGAAGAGTTGCAACGGCCAGTTGCAGCACGAACCCCGCTGCCAAGTGTACTGGTCCATTCAACTCGGCATGCCGTAAGACCTTGGTGCCGTCATCAGGATCAATTTTTTTTTCTGTCGTCGGCATGTTCGAAGGTCCCTGCGAGAGTGGGATTTTCCGTTAACAATGTCTTCGAATGCTTTGCAGAAACCATGCACACGTCTAACGTCAACAGTGAGAAGGGGAGCTGCCCACATCCGTCGCAGTCATCCACTGCATACCGAGGAACTCCATCACCGCTACGACCCCTCTCCAGCTCTGAAAGCAGGTCCCCTTCATTGGGGGGGAAGCTTCGTCGAAACCGTAACTCCTCGCCACGTTCAATTCGTGCTCCTAAGAAGAGAAATACAGTTCTTCAATATGAGAGTCGCCCATGCCACACTGTAGTCCGAAGGTTCAGACTGGAGGATTTAATCAAGGCAGTCAAACATGACGGATCCACTCCTCCTCCCTGTCAGGCATCGACAAAGTGTCTGCTGCCTCCAGACATCCGCTGCGAGGAAGACTCATCCGTTCGCTGCAATTCGGATGAGGACAACGGTGGAAACGACGCATTTTCTCCACCGGATGAAGCTTCCGATGAGAGCGAAGACCACATGACACAACAATGTGTCAGTGAGCCACCATCCTTTTTGACGGAGTTGGGGTCGGGCACGGGGAAGAGGAAATACACGTACGTGAAGCGAAAGCGAAGAAGCGAGATATCAGATGCAAATTTGCTGGAGAAATGCACCATGGAAGAATGCGCTGTCATGCTGAAGAAGACGTGCTGCAAGAAAATGCAGTGTTGTTCTAGAATGACAGCGAAAGAGGTGTACAAGGCGAAAATGAAATATAGATCATTGAGCCCCGAAGAAAGGAGGAAGTGGTGGATGAGGCAACTGGACAGTTTTACTTGCATTGAAGACGAAAAGAAGGTGGTCAAACCTGTTGTGGAAAAACACAGGGTTTGTATTCAGGCATGGTGCTACATTATCGGCTTCTCGAGAAACACGTACGCGTTCTACCATGATCTGCACGAGAACGGTACCGTGTTGCCGATTCATGGAAGAAAAGGTCACTTCACCACATCAGCGGCTAATGCAATGACTTTCCAGACATTCTAGACTTTGATCATGGAGGAGGCAGATGCAATGCCCGACCAGACAGACGTGAACAAGGACTACGAAGTTAGACCGCGCATCAGACTGCCTCCTACGTACGCAACCAAAACAGACGTATATGAAAGCATCAAACGACGGTTGCAGAAACAGGACATTGACTGATGCTCTTCACAAGTTTTCGGAAAGATGTGGCGTGATTTCTTCTGGCATGTTCACTTGGCAAGATGTAATTACTGCACAAAACAAACTGACCTTATCGAAGGTGTCATGCGAGACGTCAGACGAGGTCTCGTTGCAAACCTCAATCACCATAGGTCGTTGCAAAAAGCACATCGCGAATTATATGTAATATGGTCCGCTGAATCTAAGTTCATGAGGAACAAAAGCTTGTGCATTATAATTGATGGGATGGACCAAGCAAAAACGGTGATTCCTCACACTGCTCGCAACAAGACATCAAAGGCGATGGACAATCGCACAATGATGAAAACAAACCTCACCGGTATTCTAGCACATGAGAGGACTCCGCACATTATCGTCCACACATGGTTTCCTATTTTCTCGCACGACGCTGACTCGATCGTGTCATCTGTCGCAAAGGTGTTAAGAGACATACAGACACAACCAGGAGGGTTGCCTCCGGTTCTAAGACTCCAAGCTGATAACTGTGGAGGTCAAAACAAAAACAAATATGTATTTCCGTTCCTGGCATTGTTGGTGAAATTTCGTATTTTTGAAGTAGTGGAAATGGAATTTATGATAGTGAGACACACACATACGGACATCGATGCGAAGTTCAGCTTGTTCTTAGGAAGCTAGCAGGTTCGGACGCCTATTACACGATGGAAGAATTATTCACAGTACTTAGAAATTCTACGAAGGAACAGGTAGACTGCACATTTGTAAAGGAGATGGCGGATTGGAAAAACGCTGTAAGAGGTTTCTTGGACAAACGAATTGGTGGACATTCCACCCCGCACCTCTTGAAGTTCTATAGGGACGGGGACAACCCAACAATGGTGTACAAAGAGTACTGCACCAGTAATGAGTGGTTGCCTAAAGGTGAACCCATTTACTGGTTCAAAAGAGATGAGCCGGGGAGATGGGCGAGGCCTTCCATGCCATTTGAACCACGTAGCTTGAAGGTTATATTGGAAAGTGGGGATTTCGTCAAGGGCTTGTAAGGTATAGGTGCTCTCATGGATGAATGGAAGGAGGAGCGACCAGAATGGGAGACACAAGAACATTGGAAACGAGAGCTGAAAGAAAGTCGGCTGCAGTATTGGGAAAATTAATTACAGATATTCAAAAACATGGAACAATGCAAACATGATGAGTCTGTCGCTTTGTCAACCCCGTTCTGACCGTCACCGATGCCAGACACCGTCGAAGACACGAGATTCATTACAACTGTAGAATCCCCACCAAGGAAACCTTGCTTCGTAGGGTTTAAGAGCGATGCCCCCAAACCAGAATTTGACCCCGCCAAAGATGTCGATGTGGGCTATTTTGTTGTATTACGGGCACTGCACGAGAGCGCCGAAAGAGGAGTGACTTTTTTGATAGGGCGTGTGATTGAAAAATCAAAGGATTTGGATCGGATTCTTGTTCAGTATTGGAGGCCACAAGGCAAACACACCAATGTGTCAAAGTTATACGAAAACGCTTGGAACAAAAGTTGGCGAGTCGAGAAAGAGTCGTACCCTGGCTGGCAAAACATTACCAGTGTAGCATGGGGATGGAAGAGCGAAAAGAGATGTGAAACCGGCCTCAAAATCCGAAAGAATGATGCATTCAAGGCAATGAAATCATTGGAGGCGGTTCACCAGGCACATTATAACGCAACAATGAATGTAGTTTGATGTAACATTCGAACATGAAGTGCGCATCAGTCATCACCGGTACACATGTTGCCACCTCATAATCTGATGGTTTTGTAGGGGCTATACGATGACAGACGTAGCTAACTTCCGTTTATGTTATATTATCTCCACAGCAACCGCAAGGTCGGATACTTCGACTATGGACGCAGAGGTCAATATGAGCCGTCATGTTGACAAATGGGGAACACCCATACGCTACAATCAACTTATTTCATTTCGACACATGCAACGAATGATAGCGGTTGGACTCCGCACGGTTGACGAGACCATGATATACCCCACTTTTGACTTATGGCCTCCGCAAATGCAACGCAAGATGTCGAAGATGGCTAAAACATGCGACCCGTTGTCAAATTATTGGAGAATCGGGGCACAGCGATAAAAGAATGTTTTCTACGGAGGCGGTTGGATATTTGACAACGAAACACGAGACTGTGGTCAAATACTATGCATTGCGTTTGAAGCACGACATCGAATGACGTATTGTTGCACAAGGATCGATCGCCGCAAGCCTCATCAAAACGATGATGTATATGATATGGCATATGTCGTATCTCGGCACGCCCAACTGTTCTGTACTGTTGTTAGAGATGCCATGATACATTTCGCGCGAGATAGAACATCCGTGATTGGGACAATTGCTGTGAAGGTGCTTCAAACGTTCGATGACTATGGAGCAACAAAAAACATCAAGAAAACGAAGACAAAAATAATTACAGACGTGAAACACTTGTTTCGACGTATGAATGGGATTCGCCGACATGTGTCGTGTAGGGTGACGAATGATGTTATGCCAAATGTGGAGTACGGTAGGTTGAAATCATGTGAAGCAGGATTGGGTAATGAAGGAAAAAAAAGTGAGGTTATATAGCGTACGAGAATGTGAATGCGGGGAATGTGTAAGGTAGCAATGAATTATTGACCGATCGAAGTGCCATGACAAGGAAATGGTGGGGAATCACGGAAATTGTCGCAACCGATCAATGACCAATCGACGCACGTAGCCATTATTCGTATGTAGGGATATGAAAACCTGTGTTTATTTGTAGGAAGCAACGATAACTGATAGGCAAAGAATGGTGGGAAAGAGACAATTGCGGATTGTGTTGCAGCATTGGGGGAAAGGTTTTTTATTCAATTACGGATTAACAACGATTACGGATTCTGGGAAAGATACAATTGCGGATTGTTTTGGTGGAAAGGTCTTTTGTTTTTGGGGAAAAGATCTTTTATTCGTATGTAGAGATATGAAAACTTGTGTTTATTTGTATGAGACAACCATTACGGACAGGCAAGAGATGGTGGGAAAAAGACAATTGCTCATTGTGCTTGGCATATTTGTAGTGGTATGAGCGAAGAAATCATATAAAATGTGACATACGTGCTTAAGTACAATGTCTATGGTCAAAGTTTGCAGTTTGCCATCACCTATAATATATGCTATGGTTGCAATAATTGAAGGACACGGGATACTTCATAAGATTATGGACAAAACAATAGGATAATCAATGAAGATGAGAAATGGTAGTGAAATATTAAAGTATCATTCATATAAACGAAACATGCAAGAAATTATAAGAAGTAAAAAACATCTAATTAAATTATACATACAATCATGTTTGTGGTCATGCAGAACGTGCAGGGTTGTGAAACAAGCGATAATTATTTTTGTAACCGGGGGATAGAAGAGGTGTTGCGGGGCCAATGGTGACTGTTATCAATCAAGCGGTTCCAGAAGCATTAAAAACAACCACGAATGGCGGAGCATTTCCATATGAATACATGTTGATAGTCAAATGTGAAGTGAAAGAAGCAAAATTACTAGTGGTTGTCGAGAGATTCATAGAGGTTGATGTATAAGACGTGCAAATTTATGAACGTCAAGGAACGGTGGCAAAGCAACCAGACTACTGGGAGTATTATAAGAGAGTTGTGGAAATTCATGAGGGTAAAAAAACGGAATTGATGCGAGAAGGGAAACAACTTTTAAATTATTCTGCATTCATCAAGAAGTGTAGTAGCATGCCTCAACCGCCAATTCGTCCGTGCATGTTAGATGGGTCAAAAAATGAATCACAATGGGTGCCAATTTTGAATGCTGAGAAGAGGATTTGCGGACAATGACAGTCGTAATCATGAAGTGAATTATATGCGCACACGCATAAAAAAATATTTAATAATTAAGGCATGTTAATTGAATAGACAGATATCAACATCCACAAAGTAGAGATGAATGTAAAGAAGGATGCGAGATAAGATATACAACTACTGGATATTGACCATTGCAGTGTGTGTAAAAGTGTGTGTGTGTGTGTGTGTGTGTGTGTGTGTGTGTGTGTGTGTGTGTGTGTGTGTCTGTGTGTGTGTTTGTTCGTGTGCGTGCGTGCATGCGCGCGTGTACGCGCACGCGTGTGTGTGTGTGTGTGTATGTGTGTGTGTGTGTGTACAACGAATCTGTAATAATCGTATGAATGCGTGTACGATTTTTTTTTTTTTTTCGTTTATTAAGCACGGTCAATATAAAAAAACAAAAAAGTGACTGAATGTGCACTGTAGTGACAAAATGTAAACATATGCTACATTATTTTCGTTTTGCAGGATGAATGTCGACCACAATGCGTCGCACGACAACGCATCATCGACTGCCACTTCATCACAAGACAACAATTCAAATACATCGGCCTTGGATCTCATAATATTCGACAAAAATATATGGAAAAATGATATCGTCAGCATAGACTCTTGTTATTTGCACCTTGTCGGAAATGTCGCGCCGGACAGTGAAATCCCCATGTATTGGGTCATGGGAGACAACGACATAGAGATTCGTCGTGACGACGTCAAAGACTTCTGGTACTTGTACTCATTGGAGAAAGAAGCCGACGTAGAACCCGACGGCGAGGACAGTACTTAAGACCCTGTTACACCAATGGAGATGATCGACGCGTGAAAAACATTGTGTGTCAAGCAGCAATGGTCACAGCAGGACCGGAAACACGCCAAACAATGTGCTTGCTTTTGCATCGGGAAACCACGCATACAGTTTCCGATCTTTGTAAATTTTTATGGACGAATCCGGGTGTTGAATCGTAACACCACCGTTGTGACACTTTTCACAGCAGCCAAGGTGAATGATAAAAAAATAAACGCGTTGTTCATTGCTAGAAAGGAATTTCACAATGACATACTTACATCTCAGGAAGCATTCAACAACCGTACAATCGCAGGATCGCTTGGGCGTTTCAAAACTCGAATATCCCATGATCATGCTCTAAGGAAAGAGTTCGAAATAAGAATAGAATGCTTAGTGCACAGTCAGGTTTATTATCTGTTTAACAATTATGAAGAGATATCATGGACCGTCGAACATCGGGATGATACGTTAGACGTTATTTTCGATAGAAAAAAGTACACACTGTGTGTGTGTGTGTGTGTGTGTGTGTGTATGTGTGTGTGTGTGTGTGTGTGTGTGTGTGTGTATGTCTCTGTACCTTGAAGTGTGTATGTGTGTGTGTATATGTTATGCGTGTGTGCAACACACACAGTGTCACGACTAGGATACAAAAATGTATGCTTATTCAAAAAAGGGATTATACAATACTCGAAAACACACCAATGAACTGAATAAATTTGTTTGGTACAAAACGAAGCTAGTCGTTAGAGGACGAATCAATAACAATTCAGTCGTAGCCAGAGGTAAAACACACAAGTAACACACTAAACATGAACAGACAAGTGCAAACTGGCAAAGTATGTATGTTACACTGCACATTACAATAGAATAATGAATGCACAAAATACACAAGCTAGGAAGAAAAAACAGAGAAATAATGAATAAAATGAGCAACTGTCGCACACAAAATATGAAAAAATACACAAAGGCAAAAAAAACAAAGCATTAAGTGCCCCATACACGTGAAGTGGATATGTGCACCGAAAAAAAACAACAAAACATCAAATAATAACAACAAATATACGACACAAAAAATGATGGCCTATTTGCCTTGCCTACCGAGACGCTCAGATCTAAGGCCGGAGGTCTCGCGGCGGCTGCACGACTATTCCTTCAGCCGTGCAATATCCTGAGGGATTAAGCCCTAATGACACTTCGAATTTGACACTTGAGTGTCATAAGCGGTACTCGGATCCACGAGGGACCGCTTGATTATGGGCACTACATAGTACGCCATCATTGCGACTCCTTGCGTACGCCTGCATTGCGAGTCGATATGAGTTAGCCCTGCATTCGCGCGATTTTATACTGAGTCTCGCGCGCGACGCCCGTCTGATTTCCGCATTGAAAAGTTATGGGACGGCTACAGGAGGGGCTAGGAGCGTTGTCGTGTTGGTTGTGTTGTGTCGTTTTCGTGCGTGTGCCGTGTGTGTGCATTTTATTTTTGCGTTCGTAAAGTGGTGTATGCGTGGTGAGTGAGATGCGTCCTAGTCGACCGACGACGAGTCGCGCTTAGGACCTCAGCCCCCCCAAGATGTCGGTTCGCGTGCGGGTCCGATAGCGGCGTATTACCGCGCGTACCCCCTATGTTACAACGAACGAGAAACGCCCTCAGCTGGTCCACCTTTGCGATTGCAACTGATCAGCTTTCGTACTGTGGAGTGGTAGCTCGACGGGGATACGCCCACCGAAGGGAGGTGATAACTCCCGTAAGGTGGAGGTAAGTCGTGCCTCGCGTAGGCCCTATCCTGTCGTAGGGGCTCGCGAGAGGTATGGTTGGCGCACTCGGCCGGAACGGCTTTGTGGAAGCTCCATGTACATTGCGACGAAGGATCTAAACCAAATCCTGCGTGACGTGGCCGGGAGGGTCCCGCGCTGCTTCGTGCAGTGCCGGACCGATGCGCTCGACAACGTGGCAATCCGTTGCCAAGGCCGCAGGATCGTCACGGTGCACGAAGGAAGGGGGACCGCCACTGCGACTGCGGCCACGGATTAAGGATCCGAGAGAGAGAGAGGTAACTATGTTTTTCCTTGTTTAAACATCCCCACACTCCCCACAATGCCCACACGGTCCACACCCCCAAAGTCCACGCCCCACACGGTTCACACCCCCAAAGCCTACACCCCACACGGTCCACACCCCCAAAGCCCACACCCCACACGGTGGACACCCTCAAAGCCCACACCCCACACACCCCACACGGTCCACACCCCACGCCCCCCAAACCCATCCATTTCAAACACCCGTCCCCCATTTAAACATCACCATACACCACATTGCACAACCCCCCCACACCACACACCCGCAAAATCCTGCACCCCCAAACACCACAACCCCACTCCCCTGTACACCACACCACCCCCATCCACCACACACCCCCAAACACCACCCACAATCCCAGTCCCACTCACAAATCACACAACCCCCATACACCAAACACCCCCAAAGACCACACCCCAAGCCCCACAAAACCCATCCATTTCAAACCCTACCCCATTCGCCGTTTGGCTAACACACTCCAAACGCCCCTTCAAATTCAACCCCCCCCACATAAACCCTCCGTCTAAGATTTTTTTTTTTGTTTTGGAGTTCTTGGATTTATTGATGGGTCCCTCTCATGGCAACATGAGAGTTCAATCAGTTCGCTAGTCCAACTTTCAAACAGCCACACACAAGGGGACGAGAGCTGAAAGCCCTCCTGCTGGACCTCGTGGACTACATAGTCTTTTCGAGGAAACGGGGGCGGTGCTGTTGTCATACCACCTCCTTCGGCAGCACTGTGGGGTCCCTTTTTTCTTTCACGAGCCTTATGGTCAGGCTCAGACTTTTTTTTTTTTTTTCTTTTTTTTTTTCGGGCCCAGACGTTTGGGTTTCTTTTAGGTTCTCTTACCTTTGAAGTACTGTCCGATCAGTGGCTAAACGATACGCCAAATGCAGCTATAATGACCGTATAAGTTGTATTAGGGGGAAGACTGTATTGACTTACCGTGAGGGCACGGGTGCGCATGTGACGAACCTTTTCCTCACCCCGTGCTATCTTTCGTACCCTTTGAACTCAATACCCCCCTCTCTGTATCATATCGACCCCACAAAACCCTCGTCGCTTTTCTTGATTTCAGGCGCCTTGTTTGAGCCCCCATTTTTTTTCGGAAGTTCTACTGATTCTTGGAATTCTGCTTTTTGTAATTCGGGAAATGCACGGGAAATTACACGCGCCTTAGCAAGCGCACTGGGAATCGGGCTCGGCAGTTAGGAATTACGGAATAAGCGGAGCCCGACGTATCTTTTTCCTTGCATGAAAGTTCTCGATTACGTCGGAGAAAACTCTAGGAATTTTGTGAGAATACGGATAGACATAGGACTTTCTTTTCCCGCGTCGACTTTCGCGCGCGGATATGGTGATTTCAATTTTTGAATTTGGGTAGGACATAGGCAAGCTGTAACTGTCGCAGTCCTTTTTTTTCTCTGCTGTCGGCACCGCGCATGCGAGCTTCCTCCTCCTTATTTTCCGCGCCATCCTTCCCCCGCACTCTCTCCTCTCTCTCTCTCTCTCCCCCATCTTCTCTTTCTCCTATCGCAACTGTTTTTCCCTCTCTCCCTCTCTGCTTATTGCGCGTCTGTTTCCCTTTCTTGATCATCTGAATCTTGGATCAGTTTCGCGCTGCTTTTCGCGCCTCGTCTCTTCTTGCTTTTCAACTTTGGCTCACGAAACCCGGTTGATCCTTCGATCACCCCGTCTCCCCAATCAGACGCGTTGAGCAAGAGGATCTTCCCATTGCACGACGAATCTGATTGGCCGAGTATTGGGTTCCTAAGGATCAACATGGCTTCCCTTGAGCACCTTTCGCCGAACTTTCTCCCCGTACACCTCGATCTCCGCTCTGTCTCCTCCCGCATCTATCTCCTCTCGCGCAACTATAAATTCCGCAAATCTCTCTTACGTTCTCAACTCCCAAACCAGCTTCCGGGAAGCAGTGGCTAGGTGAGGTGTTTGGTGTGAGACACTGCGAGTCGGAAAGTCCTGTCGGGCTGACAGTAGGCTGGCTGGTTGCGCGCTTGATTGCCATGACGGACTGTGGGATCCAGGCGAGCTGAGTCGAGTCTGCGTCGGCGGGGTGACGATCGCAGTGGCGGAAGTGAGCACGCAGCGACCGAGATTGTCGGTGCGGGCAGGAGGATTTGTGATTGGAGTTGAGTGGATGATTGGCTCGGGGCCATATTGGAATTTTACGACGGATACGCCTTCATTGTTGCTGATCATTTTGTCTGGTGTGAGTTCATGGCTGTGAAGCCGAATGCTCTCTTGTCGAATTCTGGTGTCTTCTGTCTCGACTTTTATCGTCTATCCCTCCCATCTCTCTCTCTCTCTCTCTCTGTGACTTGAACGACGATGTGTTATGAGTTTGTATCTCTCTCATGAATCGAGGTAAACCCTTGTAATTCCCCGCGAGGAAGAACTTCTTTCGGAACTCTTCGATTAGTTTCCTCGGTAATCCCCAGATACAAGGAACCCAATCACCTTGTCTTGTGAACGGTGGATGCGTGTGTACAATCCCCCAATTCATCTTTGACGTATGCATTATTGTCATTTTCGCACCTTCCACAGTGGATGTATGTATAGAGATGCTTGTATTTTTGCGTTGATTAGATCCAGAGCTCAACGGGATTTTGTTCGAGAATGCCAGAGTGTTTAGATCTGTCGTTCTGAACGCACTGCACATGCCATCTGCCTTATGCTGCACGACGGACAGTCTGTGGGGCAGCCTCGAAAAAGCTAGGCGCCTCGTGTTTTGTTGATCTGGTCTGCCGAAACTGAGACGCGGGTTGATCCATCGTAACTTCAACCCGATCAATGCATGCTTTTGTGGGTTCCGTAGGATGCTTCTCTCGTGTCAAAGGGAAGAAAAATACTAATTAATTCTTTTTCGGTCGTGCTTTTTGATGATGTCTCAAGGGTTGGTACAAACTCTTGTGGATTGATTGATATGTGGACTAATGGTCTCAAGGGTTGGTACAAACTCTGTTGGGTTGCTCGGGCGCCAGTCTTCCGTATCTCCCTCGCCAACGCGCCCCTTCCCTTATCACGAGGAAAGGACACGTGTATGCGAGTGGGACGTACCGGAAGTTGTCGCACGAATCGGCGGACAATATTACTTCCCTCCCGAAAATCATTGTTCTGGGTTTGTGGATGCGGGTTTTGTCATTATCGACACGCACTCTCCTCCCTACTTAGTACTGTTGCCATTTAACGAACTGATCGTCATTCCGTGGACGGTAGTGGCGCCCCATTGGCCTCGAACCCTGTGCACTGAGTGCCAACGTTTCGATCGCTACAAATCGAAGGGCTTCCACTACCGGGTACGGAGTGAGGACGAGCATAAGGAAAGAGCCACGCGACTGAGACCATCCACGTCCGACTCGGAACTGACCAATGAGCGACGTCGAGACTTGATACGGAAACGGGTTACGCGGAGTGTGCCTAATCCCTTCCGCTATAAACGAAGATCCGTAGCGTGGTGGGAAGCTCGACAATACTTTTTGGATTGAATTTGAATTTTTCTCCTTTCGCGCCGTGCCCGCGACGCGCGAAAGCAACCGACTTACTTCATCAGGCCAACACGGGGGATTTCAGTTCTGTTTGTGTCCCCACACTCAATTTTCCAAAAATCCTTGGCACACCCCATTTTGCTGTTTTTCTGGGCCTTTTTCCGCACTCCTAGCACTCCAACGGAAGACAGCACAGGGCGTGAGGTTCGCGTCACATGCGCAGCCCGTAGTTCGTTTGTTTATGTGGTTCGGGAAGGGTAAGGTAGTGATTACGCTGGACCCAGTTTCCAGCAGGTGGCGCTCCCATAATAGACAGGAGAATCTGTGTGTGTGTGTGTGTGTGTGTGTGTGTGTGTGTGTGTGTGTGTG
>BFEA01000110.1:1837364-1854380 GCA_003427395.1 Chara braunii | reverse complement strand
GAGAGAGAGAGAGAGAGAGAGAGAGAGAGAGAGAGAGAGAGAGAGAGAGGGAGGGAGAGAGGGTGTGGGTGTGGGTGTGGGTGTGGGTGTGGGTGTGGGTGAAGGCATATGTAGGTTATCCTCAGCACAGAGACTGTGCCCCATGGTAACCCATACTGACCCAATACTCCAGGAGGAAACACGCATCCAAGTGAGTCTAGTCAAAGGACAAAACTTAACGTAACACGATAGCAGGTCCGCTTGACATACAAAAGACAGAAAAAAATACAAGTGCCAGAGTGAAAGGAAGACAAAAGACAGTGAAGCAAAGACCATAAGGCAGAAAGACATGGAACGACGAGCAACACCAAGGGACATAGGCCAGAGGGTAGACGGGAGGTGGCTGGGCGGACAAACAGCACCAGGCAAAGAAGGAAAAGGCAGCGAGGTAAACAAAGGCAGCAAACAAGAATAATGCAAGAACGAAAAACACAAATAAAGACCGCAAAAAATCAAACTGATGTGTTTTGTGAACTTATGTCAGAATTGCACTTACTCATAAGGGCCCCATAAGGGCCCTGGACTCATCACAATCTGCTCAATCCCCATATTGATGCTTTTTGCATCATAAACCCTTTGACCATTGTTGAAAGAAGACTGCCTGCTGGCAACACCGCAAGCGGAACAGCGAAGCACCAGGCAACACTACCGGGGCAGCCCAACTGCACAACACCAAAACTAACAGCATGGAAAGAGAGCGCAAGTGGACTGGCGGCTAGGGAACAACACAGCGAAGCACAAGCCGTTAAAGCCGACACTGCCAAGGCAGTCAAACCACATGACACATAAGCAAAGTGTGTGCCGCACGGAAAGACAAGGCACGTCAACAACCTCTTTTCCACCCAGATGAGCAGATCCAAAATTGAAACAGGTTCATACTTCCACTACAATAGCAAACAACACGAAGCACACTCAGATGAGCAGAGTGAGAGGTGAAACAGCCTCACCTCTATAGCAGTCAACATGAAGCGCAATAAAACAATTATGATGCCTTTTCCTTGCCCAGTCCTTTCTTCGCTCTCTTTACTTTGGCTCACACGTGGTTATCTGTTCTCCTAATGATGCTCATTCATATGCATTTAGTGGTAGTAAACAAGAGGAGGGAGGACCGAAAGGGGTAGGGGGTGGAGCTCTACCGTGACAGGAAAGCATGGGAAAAGGGAGGGAGAAGGGGAAGCGGAGGGAAGTGGAGGGACAAGCAATCGGACAGTCTGAGAGGAAAGACAAACTTCACAGGGTTCACAATACTCACCGCCGGAGTAGACTGCTATAGAATGGCACAAGAGGCCAATCTCCAACAAAAAAAATGGGTTTGGGTTGCCGGGAAATTTGAGTTCAAGAGCAGCCGTTGCCCACAGACCGGACAGGACTGGTTTCGGTGTGGACTGTAGAAGCATAACATCAAATTCTCGCAGTTGCAGTTGCTGCAATTGAATTGCAAGACATAGACAGATGTGACAGGCTACGTGTTCGTAGTGCATGATGCTTGGAACACAGAGGCATGCAGACTGCAATTGTATAGGCATTGCTGCTCCAGCCCCTGTCTACGAGTAGGACATGCCATGTCAGGTCATCGTTCACGAGTATAATGTTAACTGTCATCATGCATACACAAACAAAAACTTGCATGGGCTGTACCTCAACAATTCTCACGACAAAATGCATGCCAATCACACATTAGCCGAATCTCAGGTGGGCCGTCACACAGTGCAGCATTGAGCAAGTTCATTGGGTTTCTACAGAATATATTCCCTCTCTATGGGAAAGGCGATCACGCGGCCTGATTCCAAGTAGGGTATTGGTGTCTAGCTGTTGCAAGATCTGGCCTGCCACAAGTCGCCCTGGTGGCGATAACCTTTCAGTACAGCGCACTGTAGCTAGTTCATATCAGAGTGTATTTTCCACCTCAGGCTGCTGCGTCGGTTGCTTGTCTGACAAGGATGAAGAAGATGATGGAGATCCAAGTAAGGGTGCAGCAGCAGTTGTATGCCCAACGTCACATGTGGGACATGCACATAGACTCAGAGGATGACATTGTGGAGGGTGATGGCATTGAGGATAGTCCACGCAGGAGGGACACAAACTTTCCGTGACAGCTTCCTGGAAACATTGACTACACTTGGCATGACATCATTGTGCGTATGTGTATGTGTCTCTTTGTCTGTGCCTGCTATGATGCTATCCCCTTGCTGTGTTCCGTCACCGGCAAATAACCGTCAGTGCACGTTTTCTATGCAGCGCCAGCACCTCTTGCAGCCTGAGCACTGGCACCAGCACCTCTTGCAGCTGATAACTGTCAGAGCACATTTTTTACATCATGATGACAGTAGAAGCCAGGAACTGGTGAAGCCTAGAGAGAGAGAGGAGTACCTAGTCACACTGCTCACGCGGCGGCGGAGCGCTACCGGGAGCGCTCCGCCGCCCGGCGTTTGGACGCGACGGCGGGCCTCGCGGAGAGAGCAGGAACGAGGAGCGGCGGAGCGCTGCGACGGCAAGATCGACGCGAGGAGGAGGTGGGCGGACGCGACGGCGGGCCTTGCTGATGAGCAGGAACGAGGAGCGGCGGGAGCGCTGCGATGGCGAGATTTACGTGAGGAGGTGATGGGAGAGAGTGTGCCTGGGCGTTGGTGGGCAGAGCATCTCACATCAAGGTCTTAGGGGAGAGGAGGAATACCGTGGGTGGGTGAATAGGGGAGGGAAGGGTTTCACGTGTTGGAGGGAGAGGGCTACTAGGAAGAAGGGGGAGGATGGTATTCGCAACGTGGACTCCCCCTCATCTCTTCGGGCTACCTGCGAGGGGCGGCTGGCGGGCTCAGTGGCTTATTCTCGCGACGTGGTTTGGTATGCTGCGACGACAATCCTAGCTGCGGTCCTACTATCATCATCGTTCGGTCTTATGGTTGGTTGAATGGTTGTCAATCACAGGCGGCCGAGTTGCTCGAGAAGCCGATGAAGCGAGGAGGTGAGGTTTGGAGAGAGGGGGGGTGTATTTAGGGTTGTCAAGGGTAAGTGGTTTTTCCTCTTCTGTTTGGCCTTGATTCTTAGAGAGTGTTTGTTTGTCTTGATATCTGTCTGATTTTGTAACTAGTACTGCTGAACTTGTAGCTCTTATTTCTTTCTGGTTATGGAATTCTTGATTTTGAATTGCTTGCATGATCATTCTAAAGTTGATTCATCCGATGATGATGATCCAACATTGGAGTCATTGGTTAATCTTTTTCACGTCGCAATTCTTGTTATTCATATGATAATTTTTTTTTTTTAACATCCTCTTGATCCACGGTCTGACCGTTGTTCTAATCCGCATCTTCCTGATCTATGATCTGAGCGGTTTCCTAAACTCTATGTTCGGGAAATCAATGTCGAAAGTCCAGAAGGATATCAAAATTGTTTCCTGTTGCGTTTTCTCCTTTGGATTTTTCAAGACATACAACCCTTAGTTGATCTAGCGGTTTTCTTTTTCCCAATCTTATTTGTAGTTTGATGGATTTTCTATACTTGATCTGAGTGATTTTCTTCTTCCAATCCTATTGTAGCTCGAGGGATTTTCTGATTTCAATGGTAATTAGTTTAATTCCTGATTTACAGTCTGAGCAATTACCTTGATCTCATCTCAAATTTTCATGCCTTAAAAAGATGATACAGATCTGATTTTCAATGGGGGGAAACTAGAATGGGTGGATGGAAAGAATGAAAGGGGACTTTCAACGGACGGGAGATGTCGGTTAATGTGAGTAGGTCAGGAGGACGATGCTGGGACGACATAGACCGGTGCTGGAGCTGTGCCCTGTGACCCAGGGGGAGCTTGAGGTCCATGGAGTTATGTCGAGGGAGGAAGGCATAACCAGATCGTCCAACGTAGAGGGCACCGGGGCGTGGACCCTGTAACCTGTTTAGGGGTTTGCCGCTAAAGGAATTGTCGAGGGAGGAAGGCACTTCCTATCAATCAGAACTAGGTTGGTCGGTGCAGGGGTGGGTTCTGGTGCCCTATTACCCTAGCAGAGGGGGTATGAGACCAGGTGAGTTCTGGTACGAGGACTGGAAGCCGGGACTGGCGGTCTGCTTGTTGAGAGGGGATTTTAGGATAGTTGGTATTAATTTCTAGTTTTGACCCCTCTTTTTTTTCTGGATTGTACTCTGTTTACCTGTCACGGGGGACTCGAAAACATTTAGGAATCTGGGGTTTCTATCAACTTTCCCAGGCTGCCTTGAAGTTGCTATACTCAGCGATCTGCGGCTGTTCGATGCCTGAACGACGTTGGCCGGTGCTGGGGTGTTGCCCTGTAACCTGTTGACGCAGGAGCGTGAGGCCTGGTAGAGAGATCTGGGGATGCTTTGGGGTGGGCATCTCACGGGACAACCAAGGTTTGCTGCTGGGATGACGCTGGCCGGAGCTGGGGCGAGTTGTGTTGCCGTGCAACCTAGCAGGAAGTGGGGGTGTGACGCCTGGAAGAGCTTGGCAGGGAGTAAGACAACTTTGAGGAACCCTGGAAAGGTTTGGTAAGGAGGTCGAGATTTTTGGATTTTCTTTTAGGACCCCGGCAGCCTATCCTAAAAAAGAAACAAGGTGAGTGGGAGAAGAAGACGGTGGGATATCATGCGTCCTACTAGTGATGGGGCTAGCTGGTAGGATTGGAATAGGGTATAGCAGCAGTAGAGATGGTGGCTCTGCTGCAGTAAGTCTTGCCGGAGTGAGGAACAGAGGATTGAGGGGGGGGAGGTTTCAAGTTGGATTTTGAGTCCTGTTGATTCTTGAAGTCTGTTGTAGTCATTTCCTAAAGTAGCCTCAACTTTTTGAGCGAAAACAAAACGAGGGGGAGTGGGGAAGGAGATGGTGGGATATCACGCGTCCTGCTAGTGAGGGGGCTAGCTGGTAGGATGGGAATAGGGCATAGCAGCAGCGGAGATGGTGGCTCTGCTGCAGTAAGTCTTGCCGGAGTAAGGTAAAGTGGATGGATGGGGAGGTTTTCTGAGCAGTACTCTGAAGTTTGTCGTAGTCATTTTCTAAGTAGCTTCGTTTTTTCTGAGCCAAAGCCGGGTAATGGCCTCGGTATCTCAATTTTCAAAATCGTATGTAAATTTTCATATCGGACGCTGGACCCAATTCCCAGCACGTGCTGCTCCCCACGAATAGATTGGAGCCTTGAGCCTTGTTCCCATAAAAAAAAAAAAAAAAAAAAAAAAAAAAAAAAAGGAGAGGTCCTAAAGGTAGTCGTGGCAAGCCCGTGGTGAATAACTTGTGCTATCATAATGTGGTATTCTTTCCTGTATTGTCTGTAATCAGGCCCAAGAAAATCATATTGAGAAGTTGCCCTCCCATTCGGTCCGGGTTGTCGATCAGGAGCCGTATGTGGATGTGCACCTGCAAAACTCTAAAGCTTCCGGATCCGGCTGACTACCTGTGTCGGCAAGTCTGGATGTCAGTTTGGTTGACTGACTGTGTGCTTGCCTGCGTCAGTCTCTGCCTCTCTCTCTGTCTTTCTGTTGAGCAGGCGGGCGGGTGGGCAGACAGACAGACAGACAGTGAAACAACCAGACAGACAAACAAACACAAAATGTCAGACAAAGAGATGGCCAGGCAGACACAAGGACAGACAGAGAGACAGAAGAAGAGACAAACAGAAAGATCAACAAATTGACAGAGACTGGGGCAGACAGGCAAACAGACAGACTGAGTCAAGCAAACAGACATACAGACCGACTGACAAACACAGACAGATAGAGTGATAGACGAACGAACGGACGGACGGACAGACGAACACACACATGGACGGACAGACCGTCGAACCGACGGATAGACACACCCGCGAACGAACAAAGACGGGCAGATGGATGGACAAAGACAGACAAAGAGATCGAGAGGGAAGAAAAGACCAACAGAAAGACGAACTGGTGCAGACAGGCACACAGGTAGTCAAACAAACAAACAGACGCATGACTGTAGCGGACCCACCGGGTGTGGTGCTCCGCCTGGGTTGAGATGGAGATGGAGGAAGAAGGGGGGAGCGAGATGGCACAACGCAGCTCCCCACGCAAGACTCCAACGCACGTACTCCAAAATGTGCAAGTGAAGAATGATCTGAAAAACAGACAATGGTTGGGGTATACCTCAGCGGATTGGACTGGACTGGACTGGCTGACACCGACAGAGGTACCGGCCTGGACTGGACTGCCCCCGAATAGAACACAGGCCTGTGAGAACAGGCCAAGGGGCTGGTCTCACAGGCCAACCAGAGGTCCGCTACACGATCCTCGGCCTGTGATGGATCACCTAGATACAAACACGCTTCCGCCAAGAAGCGGAACTCTACCGAAGAAAAAGAAAACCTGAGTAGTCTAGGATGCCGAGCGAGCTCCATGCTGAGTCCATGCGATGCAACCTAGGTTAGAAAATGACACAAAACAGCAATGTCACAGCTAACAGCCTAAATAAAAGCAGAAGCAACTAACTAGCATACATGTCCTAGGAAAGCAGAAGCAACTTACTACCATACATGTCTTAGGAAAACATAAGGTGATCTAGAATGTTGGAGGCAGTAGCCTCTCCGAAAACAGCTAACTAGTATATAAGTCCTAAGAACAGCAAAGCAGAACAGCTAAATCCTAGAAATGTCGGAGGCAGTAGCCTCAGTCTGAGAGCAACAAAGCAATCAACAAGACAACCATATGTCACATGAGAAGTGTGTCACAAACCAAAGGGTGGGATGGTCTCTGAAGGTGGCGAATGCAGCCTAGGGGTCGATAACTCCTAAGGGCATCCACATATAGTGACAGGGGGAACACATGTCATCAGGCTCAATGAGGGTAGGGAACTGGGAGTGAACAGAACCAATGACCCTAATAGATAGACCATCAGGGCGGGTAATGCTCGACTAAGGGGTGACCGCTATGGACGGTCGACCATGCAAGGGAACAAGGGAACCTGGTATACTGGGCGCACCTAGATGAAGCATGCGGGGCTGCCTAACTAGGGCGTGAGGGCCGGCAGAGGGTAGAAAGGTGATGGGTAAGGGAATCATGCAAATGACTCCTAAGGTGGGGAAGTCGAAGCTAGATCCGTAAGATGGGAAGCCAGGGCAACGCTACGGTCCCGATGCCTATGCGTATACCAAGGGAGAGCCCAACTTAGAGGGACCCGGCTAAAGGAAGACCATCATGCGACACAACTAGGGTACTGTACAGGGTAAAGTGGTAAAAGGGTGGCGACGTCTGAAATAGGCAGAGCTAATCGTGACGAAGTCCATGAAGCTCTTGATGACGTCCACGATGAGAAGTCCGGAATGTCGTCGAGGAAGAGCCGCAACGTCGACAAGCTGAAGTAGCAAAACTGGAGTGGATGGAGTACTGAGAAGTCAAAGACGTGGGAAGGTAAGTCAGAGTCAATCGTCGTATCGAGCAGGACGACGACGAGTGCGTTGTGGACGCTCGGAAGCATCCGGCTGCTGCTGAAGGTCTGCCTCAGATGGAGCAGGCTCGACTTCAGCGGTCTCCTCGGCCGGGGGAGAAGGAGGAGGGTCAGTGGGCTGAGGAGGAGCAGTGAACCCAGCACGACGAGCACGGTCATAGGCACGCACCAACATGCGAGCGTGTTGCAAGTGCTCGAGGGGCTCCCAAGTGGCCTCCTCATCAGGGTAACCCTTCCACCGTACGAGATACTCGACGTGGGGAGGGTTGTCGTCGGTGACTCAGCGACCAATGATGTCTGAAACGAGGAACTCCTCGTGGCCGTCCACCATGAGGGGTGGAGGGCGCTCGTATGGTCGTCCAGCGAAACGCTCAGACGGTCTGCGGTAAGGACGCAGTAACGAGACGTGGTGGACATCGTGCACACGAGCCTGGCGTAGGTAGTCGGGCAGCTTCACACGAAAGTTGACCGGGCTAGAAGCCGTATCAGAACCGACAGCCTGGTGGATGCAGCATGGTCCAACGAAGCGACGCCGAAACTTGCGAAGCGTGTCCGCTTCGAGCTATAAGTGGCGGGTGTCGATAAGCACATCATCACCGACTTTGAATGGATGATCCATCCTCGATCGGTTCGCACGTGCTGCCATGCGAGTCTGGGAAGCGGCTATGTGCTCATGTGCGGTCTTCATGATCGACGTCATGTGTGCAACCCAGTCATCCAGCGCGGGACAACTCGTGTCGGGGTGCATCTGCGACGGTCGAAGAAAGTCCGCGGGAACACGAGGGTGATAGCCGAGGTCGCAACAGTAAGGCGACATCCCCGTGGCTGGTGAGACGGCGTGGTTGTAGGCTATCTCCGCGTGGGCAAGATGGAGATCCCACTGCTGGTCGTCACGAACGATCTTTCGGATAATATCTCCGAGAGTCCTATTCGTGATCTCGGTCTGACCATCAGTCTGAGGATGGTAAGACGAGGAGAAGCGGAGATGAGTGTCGTACACCTCGTGGAGCCGTCGTCAGAATCGGCTGGTAAAGCGTGGGTCACAGTCAGATATGATGCTCAGAGGTAAGCCGTGGTCATGCACGACTCGGTCAAATACGATGTCGGCGACCACACGTGCACTGATGGCATAGCGACACGGAACAAAGCGTGCACGCTTCGTGAAGGGGTCGACGACGATCAGGATAGCATCATGACCGCGAGGGGTCGGAGGACGAAGGGGACTGAGAAAGTCCATCGAGATGGACTGCCAACGACCCTCAGGGAGGAAGAGGCTGGAGCAAACCATAAGGAAGGTGGTTCGCACTGTTCACCTCCTGCCTGGTCATGGAACTCTGCTATTTCTTGGACACGTAGCTGTCCTGTGGAGGGAACCTAAATATGGAGCTCTCTGGTGCCCTGTGAACCATGCCAGTACACGAGACCATTGTCCCCGAGAGAGTAGTTCGGGACGGTCTTGCCACTCCGAAGGGTCGCGTGGATGTCGCGATAGTCAGGGAAGTGGCGGCTGAGTGCGAAACTCATCGATCACCGAGTGGTGGACGGTGGTGATCGAGATGGAATAGAGCTGGATCTGCTCCTGATCGTGGTCAGGGTGCCGGGATAAGGCATCTGCGACCCGATTAGTCTCACCCTTGATGTGCTCAGTGGTGAAACTAAACTCGGATAGGTCGCGCCACCAGCGAGCCTATCGCGGAGTCAGCTTCGGCTTTGTCAGAAAAGCCTGGACAACAGAGTTGCCCGTGCGCACCGTGAACGGTGCCCCGTGCAGGTAGTGACGCCAGTGCCGAGCGGCATAAACTACTGCGAGAACCTCACGTTCATCAGCAGTGTAGGTTTATCTCGGCGAGCAAAAGATGACGGGAGTAGAAGGCTATCGGACAATCACCTGAGCGAGACTCGACAGTGTCGTCCTCGACGATGGTAGGGGAATAGTCAAGGGAAGACTCGTCAGTAGCTGGACGAGTAGGCGTCAGTCGGGAAGCAGTGGTAGGAGTAGGTGGTGGGAAGCGAGGGATACGAGGATGAGAGGAATCAGGAGAGGAGGGGAAGATCTGAGAAAGCACTGCTCCTACAACAAAGTCTGACGCATCGGTGGTAAGGATAAAAGGGCGATCAAAATCGGGTAGATGAAGAACCGGTGCGCATGTCACCGCCTTCTTGAGGGCGCGGAAGGCGTCCTCGTGGAGGGGTGTCCAAACCCAGGGTGGGTTCTTCCGGAGGAGGGTGGAGGTAAGAACGTAGGAATACCTAGCGTATCCCCGGATGAAATTACTATAGTAGCTGGTCAGGCCTAGGAAGCTGCGAAGCTGCTTGGCGGATGTGGGAGCGGGCCACTCCGCAATAGCAGTGATCTTCGCGTCGTCCATGTGGAGACCTTGGTCAGACACGTAGTGTCCTAAGAAATTCACTTTGTGCTGGGAAAAGCGGCACTTACTCAACTTGGCGTAGAAGCCATGTCAGCGCAAGCGGTCAAGGACGGCGCGGAGGTGTCTGAGGTGTTCCTCAAGGGTACGGCTGTAAACCAGGATATCGCCGAGGTAGACGAGAACGTACTGCTCCAGGATGTCCCTGAAGATGTCGTTCATCGCCCTCTGAAAGGTAGCGGGTGCGTTGGTGAGGCCGAAGGGCATCACTGTAAACTCGTAGTAGCCGAAGCGCGATCGGAACGCGGTCTTCGGCTGGTCGGCTGCAGCGACGCAGATCTGATGGTAACCGCTACGAAGATCAATCTTCGTAAAGAAGTGGTTGCTTGCTAGGCAGTCGAACAGCTCATCGGAACGAGGCATGGGGTAGTTGTTCTTAACCGTATAGCGGTTGAGACCGCGGTAGTCGATGCAGAGACGAAGAGTTCCATCAGAGTTGCTGGGTTTAATGAAACCCAGTCTTAGGAGCTCCACAAGTTGACGCTTGAGTTCGGTGGCCTCGGGGATCGAGAGTCTGTAGGGTGCCTGGTGGTGAACACGATAGTCAGGCACAAGCTCAATGGAGTGCTCGACGTCACGCATCGGTGGGATGCCGGCGTACGAGAGTGACGATGGGAAAACGTCATGGTACTCTCGGATGAGGTCACGAACTGTGGGCTCCAGGTCAGCTGTATATCGTGCGAGTTCCTCAGCGTCAGCGTCAGCGCTCAACGGCGGGGTGGACTCGACGAACGGCGGAGGGACGGAAGTAGAGATGGGAGTCATGGAGATAGAAGGAGGATCTGGCTCCAGAGGGATGAGCTCGGTGTCGGGACAGGGTGGATCATAGTGTAAAAGATCCGTCACGTTCACCATAAAGAAGGTGACGTCGTCCTGTCGGATGAAGTAGGCGAACTGCCAAGGCGAAGTGACAGTGATAGAAGGAGATGGTGTGGGCACGGAAGGCTCCGGGGGACGAGGATCGGGGCGTGGTGTCGCATTGGTACCTATGAAAGGTACGTGATACGTCTGTCCATACTTCGTTTTGAGAACGAGAGTGTTGGTCGCCCAATCGGCCTCGGTGCTGCAGAACCGACGAGACCACGTAGTGTCGAGAATGAAGTCGTACCCCGTCTGAGCCGTCTCCATCACATCGAAATGTGCAGAGGAGCGGTGGCGACGAGACGCCGGGGAACGATCAGTCGGCTCGAGAGTGAGGAAGAAAGGGAGGTCAGTGACCGTCTGATCGAAGAAGCGCTGGGTCTTGTCATCCCCTAAGGTAACGGAGATGGGAGTCGGAAACCCTGTCGTAAGCGGTGTGAGGAAACCCGGGGAGAGGCGCCTACTGTTCGCTGAAGCCAAGGGGTACGACGCCTGTCACTCGCCACGCCCGCTTCAGAGGTGCTCAGAGACCAGCAGGGTTTGGAGCATCGTGTTTCCCTTCGCATTTCTTTTTTCTTAATGCCAGTAGGATCATCAGCCCCAGAGAGCAAAATCAAGGCTCACTTCAGGGGATCAGTTCGAGAGTTCACTTTACAAATTTTTGTTTGTATCACAGCAATCAGGAACAAAGGCAACTGTTCAGATTGGCCTTGCTTTGCAGAATCCAGGTTGGGCGTTCATACCTCAACTTGGAGTTCGGATTCACAATAGTCATTTGCGATTGCAGTGAGTCAAATCAAGTTCATTTCACAAAATGTAGTTCGAGTATTCAAGCAATCATCTACTAGCCCCGTTCGCAATAGTCATCAGCGATTGCTGCGAGTCAAATCAAGTTTCATTTCACAAAATGCAGTTCGAGTACCTAAGCAATCATTTCTCCCTTTTCATCTTCCCTCACCACCATCGAGTAACAGTAGTGTCTAAGGCCAACACTCTCTCACACACCACACACAACGCACTCACAAGCGCACTCACACCCGTGCTGTGACGCCCGAACCTCACGCCCAGTTTGACTTCCTGATTGGAGTAGGATGTGGGCCTGGAAGTGCGAAAAGGGGTGTGCCAAGGATTTTTGGGATAGTGGGGGTGGAGTCCCAGGTCAGAACTGAGATCTGTTGTGGCAGAGTTTTTCGGAGGCACAGGTGCAATTTGGCAGAGAGGGCGGACCGCTTCCGGTCATCAGGCAGATGGCATGTGCATGTTATTCAAGACCGTGCGATCCATCTGTTTTGAGGACGGCGGTTCGTCGAAGAATCCCTCCAGGGTGGGTGTGGTTCCGATGAGTCAGCCCGTCGGACGTCGCCACGTGGTGCTGGTCGGTGTACGCTCGGGTTAGGTCCTCGGGTTTTTGGGGCTCTCTGATTGCCGCATCGCCGACAATTTCCGCAGGGCGTGCGGGGCCAGTATGGGGCTATGGCGTTCCACGAGATGACTCTGAGTTGATGGTACGGAAGGAGAAGACGGAAGGGAGGTAAGTTACTGGAGATAATGACAAAACCGGGGGAAATAAAGTAGTGGGTGTGGTCTCAAGTAGGGAAATCCGAGCACCGGGGGTCGCTGGTTATGGCGCAGTGAAACTCCCCAGGACACAGTCGATTCTCCGTTAGGCAGCGGAATCTCTTACGGAATGATTAGATGATCGGATATTTGTTTTGCCCCGAAGTCGGCGAACGCCTCGCAAGGGCGCGTATACACGGGATCTGATCTGCCCCTTTACACGTGTCTACGCACGTCGATTCGCCACCGCCGAAAAGGACTGACGATAGTGGGGATGTTGCCTGATTGAATGTGGCCATTCTGCGTCAGCAACGAAGCCATCATCCCGCGTGAACATGTATAAGAGCGACTCGATTTGCGTGGCCTGCACGTGCTCACACGTGGTGATCGCAATCGGCAAAACGCCCTTTGTGAATCCCGCGGCCCTACGATGACATAATGACACGCTCTGAGAGCTCAGAGTCGTTGTATGACCCGGAATACTTCACCCCTTGAAAATAATGCAAAGGAGACCCGTAATGAATCTTCCGCAAAAACGCGGATAGGTCCTTTCGCTTTCACCATGTTATTTTCCTCCCCGACTACTCTCGGCACACCATCTGTCTGTCGATCCCAACACCTCCATCTGTTTCGCCCGGGGCAAAGCCCCGAGATCGAGCCCCCTTTTCGTTTAAACGCCGTAAAAAACGAAGGAGCCAACGTATCCCCTCACCCTTCCTCCCTAGTCCGCCATCTCCACACAGCTCACTTCCCTAGTAGTCTCTCTTTCCACTCACCTTTTCGCTAATTCTAACGCTTCCAACAGATTCGCCCTGCTAACAAACCTCTGCCTAGAGTTTTTCCTCGCTCGTTTTTA
Source organism: Chara braunii (assembly GCA_003427395.1). Classification (NCBI taxonomy): domain Eukaryota; kingdom Viridiplantae; phylum Streptophyta; class Charophyceae; order Charales; family Characeae; genus Chara; species Chara braunii. The sequence continues at coordinate 1,841,236 of BFEA01000110.1, read as the reverse complement.
TCAAGAAACGAGCGCGATGTAGCTTTTTCCCGTTTTCTCTCGCGACCGAGCTCGAGGCGGAGACGCGTCGGCACTCAGGCGGTTACTTGCGTGTGTGAGTGAGAAGGGGACTGCACAGCGAGAGCGAGAGATTGTGTGTGTGCGGGAGAGAGAGAGAGAGAGAAGGATGAGACTTTGTGCACAGCAGAGAGAGAGAGAGAGAAGCGGACTCTGTTCATTGGTAGATCAATCACTCCCTGCCTATTGGTTGATCAAACAGTCAGCGGATCAGAGGCTGGAACAGGCCAATTAGGCAGGCGCGCAAGTCAGGGGGATATGAGAAAGAAAAGCTACGCTGCTGAAGACAGCCTTTCTAAGCAGTTGTTCTCTCGAATATAACGCGAAGTATCCCCAAATACAACTTTGATGACCCTGTGTTCTAATCGAGAGAAACGAAACTAGTAAAGGCACACGAGYGGGACACCAAGACACACACACGCAAAGAGAGAGAAAGTACCCTAGTCGAGAAAGAGAAAGTTCGCTGGTGGTCGGTGGTGGAAAGAAAGTGAGAATGTGGAAAAAAAGAGAGATATGGTGGCCTGCCAGTGTGCAAAGGACGAAGGAATATGGTTGTGTCTATTGGTGATTACAAGGGGCTGCCTTAGCATATGACAAATCAAGATCATGGATGCGGATCTTTACTTGATCTGGGAACAGTTGCTCACGACCTTAGTCGTGAGAACACCGGCGACCGTGAGTACAGTGCACGACAAATCAGAGTGGCTGTTGTTGCCGTTTACTTTTCCCATGTTCTAGCAACGGGATCATTTCGCAGCTTTATTGATAAGTCCCCCAGGGAAATGGCAGTGCGGGCTGTCGTGCTCCAGATTATGAGACTTGGCAATGCATCTTTTCATCATCTAACGGATTCTAACCAAATATACAGTTCCATTTTAGTGAAAGAACGGGCTGCTGCGGTGCTTGGACAGACGGTCATACAACGAGGTATCCTCTAATATCCTAGGAGAAGGCATACACCTCCTTACTCTCCTTGATGGAAAAGCGGTACATTAGGACCCAAGATAAGACAAACGCATCTTTCCTTTTCATATTTATTTATTTATTCATTGTGAAAATAACCTTGCATGTATTGCAGCCAGAAAGAAGTAGGGAGAACTTGAGAGACTGTGCAAAGTGAGAGAGTGACGGCACAGCAGAGAGTGAGCGGAGAATGGCACCGCGAGAGAGAGAGAGAGAGAGAGAGAGAGAGAGAGAGAGAGAGAGAGAGAGAGAGAGAGAGAGAGAGAGAAGCGGACTCTGTTCATTGGTAGATCAATCACTTCCTGCCTATTGGTTGATCGAACAATCAGCGGATCAGAGGCTGGAAAAGGCCAATTAGGCAGGCGCGCAAGTCAGGGGGATATGAGCGAGAGAAGCGGACTTTGTTCATTGGCAGGTCAATCACTCCCTGCCTATTGGTTGATGAAACAGTTATTCACAGATCAATCACTCTCTGCCTATTGGCTGATCAAAGAGTCATTCGCTAATCAAACAGTCATTCACAGATCAGTCGTTCTCTGCCTATTGGCTGATCAAAGAGTCATTTGCTAATCAAACAGTCATTCACAGATCAGTCGTTCTCTGCCTATTGGCTGATCAAGCAGTTTCTGTTCATTGGCAGGTCAATCACTGCCTGCCTATTGGCTGATCAAACAGTCATTCACWGATCGAATACTCTCTGCYCAKTGACTGGTCAAGCAGTCTCTGTTAAATGGCAAATCAAGAATTATCATTGGCAGATCGACTTTTCATAAGGTAATCAGGTATTCACTGTCTATTGGCGGACACTCATACAGTGCATTCAAAGAGATGTTATGTCCCAAGTGTTTGTGCTGAATTATTATTAACTCTTACTCACATAATCCGCCTCTTTCCGCTGGCGCGCTTCCGCGTATTTCATTTTGTCGAATTGCCCTTCGCTCGAGCAAACTTCCAAGTACAGGCCTACGGGCAATAATTGTATCTTTAGTCCAACAAATCAGAAAAATTATAAGACCTTCAAGGGTTGAGCCAGATATCAACTTTACGAAGCATCCCNGCTAATCAAACAGTCATTCACAGATCAGTCGTTCTCTGCCTATTGGCTGATCAAGCAGTTTCTGTTCATTGGCAGGTCAATCACTGCCTGCCTATTGGCTGATCAAACAGTCATTCACWGATCGAATACTCTCTGCYCAKTGACTGGTCAAGCAGTCTCTGTTAAATGGCAAATCAAGAATTATCATTGGCAGATCGACTTTTCATAAGGTAATCAGGTATTCACTGTCTATTGGCGGACACTCATACAGTGCATTCAAAGAGATGTTATGTCCCAAGTGTTTGTGCTGAATTATTATTAACTCTTACTCACATAATCCGCCTCTTTCCGCTGGCGCGCTTCCGCGTATTTCATTTTGTCGAATTGCCCTTCGCTCRAGCAAACTTCYAAGTACARGCCTAYGGGYAATAATTGTATCTTTAGTCCAACAAATCAGAAAAATTATAAGACCTTCAAGGGTTGAGCCAGATATCAACTTTACGAAGCATCCCTGTTCGTTTGGTTCTGGCTTAGTAATGGTTGTTTGACGAGGTGCAAAGGAGAATACTTAAACCCGCTACAGCGGACGCATGGGAGTCAGTCGGAACGCTATCCCCTACTGGTCGCTGAGGACCTCGGAAGTGGGCGCAGCGAGTGACAGGCGCTGTTGCCCTTGGTTTCAGCGAACAGTAGGCGCCCCTCCCTGGGTTTCTCCACAACTTTGGCGCCGTTGCCGGGGAGGGGACTGCACCCCCAAGGCCACGGCCTTCCCCAATCAACGGGGGTGCAAAAATGAAACTAATTAGCTTTTAAAAAGTTGATTAGTTGATTTTTTAAAATTTTTCTTTAATTCTGTATTTTGTTTTTTTTCCCTTTATCTCTCGATCCGCGCGTTTTCGTGCGAGGCACGCCAGGAGCAAAGTTCGTCTCCTCGTCGAGGCGAACGTTTTGAGACGTTTGTTTTTAATTTTTAATGGCTAGAAAAAGAGATATAATGTTTTTTGTATTTTCTAATTAAAAATCCAAAAAATCATGAGTTTAAATTTTTAATTCGTTTTTTTTTTTGATATCTCCCGATCCGCGCGTTTTTGCGCGAGGCGCAGCGGGAGCAAAGTTCGACCTCCCGTCGAGGCAAACGTGTTGAGATGTTTTTTGAAAAATTCTAACGGCTAGAAAAAGAGATATGAATTTTTTTGTATTTTTCTAATTAAAAATCCCAAAAATAATTGATTAAAATTTCTAATTGGTTTTTCCTCGATATCTCCTGATCCGTGCGTTTTTGCGCGAGGCGCACGGGGAGCAAAGTTCGACCTCTTGTCGAGGAGAACGTTTTGAGATATTTTTTGAAAAATTGTAATGGCTAGAAAAGGAGATACAAAATTTTAGAAAATCATGAATTTCCTTTTATTTTAATTACGAAGAAAAGAAGCGAAATTAGGTGAACCCCACCCAGACCAAAGTTGGTCCTTGTATTTTTCTCGACATCTTGAGACCTTAGTCGGGGAAAACGGACTCCGTTTGGACGAGTGGTGACCGCCGACAGACAGGAAAAGAGGGAAAAATTAAGAGGAGTTAGTGATTTTCTCTATATTTTTATAAAAATAAAAGGGAAACAGAAGTCGGCAAAAGTGATCCGTTGGAACCCGGCTTTTAACTGACTACAAACCGACGGAAAATTTTCTGCCTCGAGAAGTCGGACGTGGTGGCGTGCGGTCGCGCGCAAAACCCCAAAACCGTAATTGGGGGAAACCCTAATTAGGGTAAACCCTAACCCTAAGTTAGGGAAGGGCGGTGCGTAGCCGGGCGGATACAAGTC
>BFEA01000110.1:1804980-1819764 GCA_003427395.1 Chara braunii | reverse complement strand
AGAGAGAGAGAGAGAGAGAGACGTGGCATTCTGCCAGTGCGTAGGAGATAGATAGATAGATAGATAGATAGATAGATAGATAGATAGATAGATAGATAGAGAGAGAGAGAGAGAGAGAGGACGTGGAGGTGCGCGGGTGACCAGGCCGGCGACGGCGACGACGTGGAGCTGCGCGGGTGACCAGGCAGGCGACAGCGACGACGTGGCGTGGCGCGCAGCAGCACTAAAAATTGAAGGCGCGTTCAATTTTTTTGAACGTGCCTGCGCGTCCATTGAATGTGCGTTCAATTCCTTGAACGCGGCCTGTTCATCACTCCTGTTCGGAGGCCGCGTTGCGTGTTCGACACCTTGGGGGGTTGGAGGCCGTGTGGGGTGGGTCGCCGGCCCGACAGGGGCCGCTCAGCGGTGGCCTGACGGGGCCTTGTGCGGGGTGATAGGTCGGCGGGAGTTGGGGCTTCGTGGGATAGGCTGAGGGCAGACCACTTCGGTGAGCCCATCGACGGACGGGCACGATGCCGCGAAGTCAGGCTCGGGTGTTTGAGGATGCGGGTGAGGACGAGAACCGCAAGGCGCAGAAGAAATGTTGCGTGTACAAGTACATCCGCGTGGGACAGAGTCTCGGCGAGAGATTCTGTGGCAATCGCATGTTCAAGTGCGTTTTTTGCGGCCACGAGTTCCAGGGCAACCAGTTTGTGGCGGGGCGCCATTTCCGGCACGACAAGGGATGTCCGGAAGTGACCGACGAGGCACTTGTCGACATTCACTACAATAGCGACTACAAGATGTCCGACAAGCTCCTAGAGCGGACCCAACGATTTGAGGAGCTTCACGATCTGGCGCTTGCGATAGATCCGCGACGGGATGTGGCAGGACAGGGAGAGATGAGGGACGTCGAGGAGCAGATCGACGTGGGCGACGATGTCGAGGAGGTTGCGCGGGCGGGGTCGTAAGGGAGGGAGCGAGGGAAGGGCGTTGTCAGCGAGCCGAGGGGGCAGCAGGGCCAGTACTTTGCATCGGCGCACATGTCGGCTCGCACACAGGCAGGTATGGATACGGATGAGGTGGGTCCGTCTATGGGGAAGAGGAAGGAGAGAGAGGAGGGGGCGCGGTCGACGACAACATAGAAGAGGCTGTGGTAGAACACCATCACGGAGTCATTCTCTTCAAAGTAGCTGATGGAGTTTAAGAAGAGGTGGCTGAGGTTTGTGTAAAGTCAGCGCTTGGCGTTCAACGTCTTCCGGAGCTCGCCGTGGTTGGACATCGTCTGACACTTAAGGGAATTGTCGGGGCCAGTGAAGGTTTTGTGGCCTTCAGATAACGAGATTGCGAACATAGAGACCATTGTCCACACGGCGGACGATGTGGGAGTTGATCTCGCGGAGTTCAGGGCTCCTTTCTATGTCACGGGGGCCACCATTATGTCGGACGGAAGGAAGTCACGCGATGCTAGACCCATCGTGAACTTCCTTGCCGGCGGGTCGCATGGGGCGATGTTCGTCCGGACGATGAACAGGGAGGGTGAGCGGGACCGGGCGCCTGATGTGTTGGCACGCTGGATCAAGGTGTTTGATCCCCCTAAGTGGGTGAACGTCATCTGCACCGACTCCGCCTCGGCGTACGTCGCCGCGAAGAACATGCTCCAGGGGCCAGAGCATCGACGGATCACGTGGCTCCCATGCGAAGTGCATATCTGCAACAAGATGTTGTCAGACATTGGCTGTTCGGGCGCGTGGTCCAAGGACATCATCGTGCGGGGGAGAGCGGTGGTGCGCTTCATTAAGGAGCATGGCGCCGCTCTCCATATCTTTCGGCGGGAGAGCAGGCAGATGGGCCTCATTTATCCGTGCAAGACATGTTTCGCATCTGTGTTCGAGATGATGGAGCGTTTGCTGGCAGTGAGGTCAGCATTGGAGAGGACGGTGTACGACGATACTTGGGCTATGGTCCCTTGGGACCATTCTGTTCGTCAATTGGCTAGGTGGGTCAGGTGGCAAGTGCGACATGGCACTTGGTGGGATTCCATGGGCATCCTGTTCCGTATCATGGAGCCTGTGTACGACCTGCTGCGCAGGTTGGACCGTGGAGGGCTGCACATGTCGCGGGTGGTTCAGTGGACAAAGGATGTGGCCCGCCAGGTAGCAGAGGAGGTTTGTGCACTTCCGGCTGATCTTGCACACTACATTGTGCAGAGGGTGCAGGCTCGATGCGCTCACATGTTGGAGTCGGCGCACGCCGCTGTACACCTTCTTTGTCCCAGCCGGTGGGACTTGCGGTACTTCAAGGGCGTAGTCAGCGACTACGACGCGAGCTTAGTGAGGGAGGCGGAGACTTACATCTTGTCGCAGACAGGGTTCAGTGTAACGAGCCCCGAGTACGAGACCTCATGTGCGCAGTTGTGCGACTTCCACACACGGAGGGGGGTGATTGCATGGGGGGGGAGGGACGGAGACAGAGAAGCACGGAGGTGCACCGACGATGCGGAGACGTAGTACGAGTCCGGGTGTTGGTGGTCGAAGTGGGGGCAGTGCGCCCCGCAGTTGCAGGCTATCGCTCTTCATGTGATGTACATGTGGACATGCTCCTCTCCTGCGGAGAGGAATTGGGCCGTCCACGAGGGTGTACAGACGAAGAAGCGTAACCGGCTTGAGTTTGAGAAGGTCGCGAAGTTGGTTGAGATCTCCGCCAATGTCCGCCTTCTCTCTCATCAGCGGGCAGGCCGCGGGTTTGCGCTGCCGTGGACTCTAGACGAGTCTTTGTTGGACGTGGAGGGAGGTATTGGGACTCGCCCCTCGTGGAAGGGGACGGACGAAAGCAGGAAACGGGAGGAGCTCGACGATCAGAGACGTTCTTGGCAGTGAGACCCATGTGGGTCCGGAGCTCCTCCGGGTGATGTGGGTGATGTTTTTGGGACTCGAGCTGGCACATTGCGCCCGTACCCTCGAGACGGCGGCAACGATTACGAGGGCCGGGAGGAGGAGGACGAGCGGGCGGGCCCTGCTACTGCCACTCATGCGGCAGATGGGCGTGATGAGTGGAGCGACCCAGAGGACGTCCGTAGACGGAGTGGCGGAGATGACCTCTTCGTTGGAGTTGATTTGGAGGAGGAGTTAGGGGGTCGTCATGGGAGCCCTCTAGAGAGTCAGAGGCCTACGTCCATTGACCCGCGGTCCGATGAGCGGGAGAGAGATCCTGGGTCTGTACCTTCGAGGGGGGCAGAGTCGGGGATTGGTGGGGTCGCCCCTTGCCATCGTCCTGCGCATGTTCTTAGTGGCATGGCATCATCCACCCCTCTTCCCACTTCGACGAAGCAGCTTCATCGACACCCAGCCCGCGATGGTCGATTGCACAGATTGGTAAGAGGCCCGAGACAGCGATTGGAGGACAGATTAGCGGGTGGTCCTTCACCGGTTCAGGGGGACGAGGGCGATAGACAGGGGTTGGTTGGTGGAGATGGTGGTGCGTTGGCCGGAGGCGGAAACGATGCCGAGGTTGCTGCGGCGGTTGAGGCGCACGAGATTTGGAGTGGCGGGGATGAGGGGATACCGATGGGTGGCGGAGGCGGTTTCAATGAGTTTGGTGACGTGGGTATGCCCCGAGAGAGAGCGTGGGTCTGCCCCGGGGAGAGAGCGAGTCCCGTGGAGACATTAGTGTGGGTATGCAGGACTTATTGGGACAAATCAGCTTCCTGGACCCAAATACTTTCTCACCTGCCATGCGCGTAGAGGTGATGTCGAGGGCAGAGAGGGATGAGGACCGGACACCCCCTGGAGAGACATCTGCAAAGAGGTTGGATAGGCTTGATAATCATCGAGCTAGCCTCATGGCACAAAGGGACCCCAGGACACAGGAGCTCGCCCGTCTTGCGGCCGAGGACCAACAAAGACAGTTGGGGACATTTACACCGGCGTCCCTTGACGTAGCGCCAGGTGCCCACACGGATCCTCTGGCAGAGGTTCACAATACGACGCAATGGGAGGCAGTTTTAGCCGATGCTTCGAGTATGGGAGTGGATGTTCGGCAGGGGGCGCATGAGAGCGGGTTGGCACCGCCAGAGGAGCCACGTTCGGAGCCGGTGCAGCCTCCTGCCGTCCAGCTGAGGCCTGAGGAGACGTTGCACGAGGTCGCGGGCGTGCCTCTGCCCACAGGTTTGGTTGAGGGTGTCGTGCAGATGTCCCCGGATCTAGAGGACATACAGACAGGGCAGTCAGTGGGCGTTGATGATATTCGCCCATCGGCACAGGCGAAGGGGATAGCACCGACCACGGGGGGGAACGGGGGTGTAGCGGGGGCCGTTGATGTTGGCGGGGKGGGGGTGCCCGTTCAGGCCGATCCGATGTCCACGTCTGGGGGGGGAGATCTTGCACAGGTCGACAGGCGTGACGCAGACGGACAGGAGATGTCACAGACTTTGGTGGTTCGCACTGTTGTGGGGCCAGTGTGGCCACATCAGGCACCGTTTTTGGAGGATCATAGGGTCTAGTGCACAGGGCGGTGGCCCGGTCGAGGAGCGACGTGTAGGCAGGGGCGCGTGCATACCTCCGGTCCTTACTTTTGCGCCGTCACGGGAGAGGCCGGAGATTAGGTATTTGGCTACGCCTCGGGGCAGCCTCGCTTTTGGTTGTATGATCGCTGAGGAGTTGAAGGAGCACGGCAGGGACGGATTTGACGAAGATCGACGAGTGTATTTTGAGGTCAGTCCCAAAGGAGGGGCAGTTGCCTCACCTGCAGGACTTGTCTTGGGGGCCAGCCAGCCCCAATTTACCTTCTGGAGGTTCCGTCGCAGCAGCGCCATCTGGCAGGGCTGTAGGCCCTTCGTCACCCGCGACCGTAGCTCCGAGGGAGGGCGGCAGTCTCACCCCGAGGTCGGCTGACCGTAGACGGAGAGACACTACCGAGCGTGCGCGGGCCTTGCTGGACACCATGCTGTTCGGTCGCACTGATCGCTCATGGAGTGAGACGAGACGGGTGACGACGGCGAGTGTCAGTCGTCAGCCAGGTTTGAGAGGGGTTTCCACGAGCATGAGACGTCGAGATGTTGTAGCTTCTGGGTTTGGCGGTAGAGGCCGTGGCGGCGGTGGCAGCGCTGGACGGCGACGGCAGGCGTGAGGGCGCATGCGGTGCCGTGGCGAGCATAGTGGATCCGCCCTTGATGTAACGGTTTGAGAGAGGCGTCGATTATTTTGCAGGAGCCTGACGTTGTTACACGAACGAGGCAGGCCCGAAACGTGCCCTTGGATCGACGCCAGGAGGGGGAGACTTCAAGGACAGACGGTCTACCTATGGCACGCGAGTCACGCCGACATGTTGACCTAGCAGCCGCACGCACCGGGACAACGAGAAACGGGAGAGTCATTATGGACGATGACCCCGACAAGTCTCCCAAGCCTTCCACTGCCAAACGCAGCGAGCAGCGTCAGAGAGATCGAGGACGTGGCGGTGATCGGTCCCACGAACGAGGTTCTCATCGGTCCGAGCGAGATTCGCGTGCACACGACGATTGTTGATGGACTACGGACTTGCGTTTTCTTCAGTGTAGTTCAGTTTTTTGTTATACATGACAAACATGTTATTCGTTAAAATAGGACATTATATTGTGTCCTCTTTCTAACGAATTCACTTTTGGCTGCAACATGCGCAATGTAGGCTTGCCCATCCTCTCCCTCGAGACAATTTTTTGGATGTTTGATGAGATCCGGACTTATTTAGAAGTGTAATTGTAACACGCCCATCTACTTGCCTGAGATGAGGAAGTATGTTGAGATCCATACTTGTTTATAATTGTGATGAGTCAGGTGTCATGATTCTATCATAAGGCTTGTTGGATATATTTCTTCCTACGTAGCACAGACAAGTGCATCCTGTCACCCGAGACAGGTGTTTGGATGTTTGATGAGATCGGGAGTTGTTTAGAAGTGTAATGATAGGCACGCCCATCCTCTCGCCCGAGATGCGGMAGTGTGYTRAGATCCATACTTGTGTATAATTGTGATGRAAATGTGTCATCATTRTGAAYTTGTTGGATAKTTCATTTCTTTAGGTTAATATTCCTAAGTTGGACAGGCATACCCATCCTCTTGCCCAAGACGGTTGTTTAAATGTTTGATGAGATCGTGACTTYTTWAGAAGTGTAATGATARTAAYRCCCATTCTCTCGCCCGAGATGCGGAAGTGTGTTGAGATCCATACTTGCTCACAATTGTGATGCGCCAGGTGTCATAATTGTATCCTTGTTGGATATGTTTGTTTAGGTTATTCCTAAGTAGCACATGCAYRCTTATCCTCTSGRCCGATACAKTTATGTGAATGTTTGATGAGATTCAGACTTGTTTAGAGTTGTAATGACAGACAARCTCATCCTCTTGACCGTGACAATTGTTTGRATGTGTGYWGAGATYTAGAYTTRTTGATAATTGTGATGAGCAATGTGTCATTWTATCCTTRTTGGATATATAAAATTTKATTTTGTGTCATCATCTTTAAGCTTTATAACAGTTAGAGTACTAGTCAAAGTATAATTGAAATATGTTTATCGACAATATGGACAGTTAGACATGTGTTGGGTTTGGATGACTATTATTTAGACAAGAAACCTTTTCATTTTCTAACAACCACTTAATTTTGACATATATCCTTTTCCGCAACAATACCCGTCATATTACACAAGAACTTCGAATGTTGCATATTTTCGATGGAACCCGCACTTCAACTTGCGACCCCCAAAATTTAAGGTTATGAACGTAAAGTTGTTGGTTACATATAATGAAGGCAGTCACAAGGCATCTGAATAGATGTACACGGAAGAGTCGTTAAATTAGTCGTCTTTGCATAAAGAACCGCAAAATCATATACTTGCCGAGTTTTGACTTGCATCCACACACCACTTTGTCGTATAACGCAACAAGTTTGGATATTATCTAATGTCAATCATATGTGCATTTTAAGTTGTCCTGCATAAATATTTGAAATATGAAATTCAATGCAAACAAGTTCAGGTGCATGAAAAACGACAGACTTACGACAGAGATCACTAAGTCTGCACATTACGTAAAAGAGGTAGTGAGCATGCCAAAGAGAACTTAAACTCGTAATAATTAAAGAAACCATGATTGTTGTCAAAATAACAATTGAATAATGTCATGTATAACAAATCATTAATGCACAGAACACTGTCAAAAGAAAGTTTGGGAGCACTAAATCACCATCAAAGGCAACGAACTTATAGTATACAGGTTGTCCATTCTCGTCGAATAAGCAAGATATTTGTATGAGAGAACGTGAAAGGTGGTCGATAACCACGTTGCAACAGCGTCGCGAACATCAACATGAACACCCCACAACTTGCTCCATCCACTTGTCTGGGAACTCCTTCCACCACAATATTCGCTGCCATCGACTTCCAACTCTTATCTGACCGGCTATGTAATGTTTCCTGTTCTAAATACTGTATAATCAAATCGAAAAGGCTAAGGTAAAAATCCCTATCAGCTAGAACGAGATGAAAAGAATCGAAAACTTCGAAGACAGTCTCTTAAGTTGACAGAGAGGAGGATCCAATGATCATTATCTTTGTGGACAGGCACAAAAGATAATATCGTACTTAAGAAGATCTACGTTTTTTGCCCACCTTTTCACCCAATTGTGTCCTTCAAGTTGCAGCTTACTGAAGAAGAACGAATCAAAGTTGAAGACACAAAGGTTTGACGACATATCGTGTGTCGCACATGTGGTCGACCCCAAAAGCGCCATGTAGAAATTAACCACTTCATCATTCACCTTGCCCTCGATATGCAAAAGGGTGAGGAGATTTTTCGCTGCAATGTGCAAGTGATTATCGACGAGGGTAAAGAAAACTGTGAGAGGCGGCATCGAGCCTCGCATACTATCGTCCAGAACCCGTAAACATTGAGGCGCAGTTGCTGGAGCAAAGTTTTCCTCCCGTGTTCCACGTGCTGTGACGCACACTGCACAACATCGGGCAACGCATAGGCAGGGCAGTGAGAAACGGGGCTCTAAGGATTTTCCTTCATAGCACGATGGATTGCTAAGTATTTCTCATACATGGGGTGACCTCTAGTCACAAATAGTGGACACGTCCCCTTCTTCGGGGGCAGAATGGAAAGACACTACTCAATTGTTATGGCATGCTATTTCTTTTCGATCTCGACATCAACCCATGATGCCCTTAACATATCCTTCTTTTTTGTCGTCAACCCAGAGACTTTCTGCAATATATGTGCGGGTATCTCGAGAACCTCCGTTTGCGAGATGACCCTACCCCCGTAAAACAGAAGAAAGAGAAAACGAGAAATGAATACACGTATCCCAACATGAGTCCGACGGAAGGATAATCTAAAATATTGAATCAACCTATAAGACGCAGAACCTATCTAAGAGCCCCGATTTCGCATGGCGCTGAGCACCACGATGTTGTTCGTACAGTCGCCTGAACTCGTCGGACGAATCGTCAGAGTCGGCATCCTCGTCACTGTCCTCCACATCAGAACCTTCCATTCTTTCCTTCCTTTCCTCCTCTTCATTATCCATGTTCCCTTGGTCATCTTTTTCCCCTTCAAGCAAACCAGTCAACCCTTTCTCTTTCCCTTCCTCCCCTTCTTCCCCTTCCTCCCCTTTGTCCCTTCGCTACAATTCATCCCTTCCCCCGAACTCGTGTCTCATTCCGCCGACCGTTCTTCTGCTTTGACGCGCATAGACCCTCCCGCCGCCATCAGAATTCAAGCTCGAGGACCCCCTTTTCATGACGTTTGGATCCCGGCGGACTTCGACGTTCTCAGGTCAGTGCGCGATCCACTTGCACAGTCTTTCGTTTACGCTGTAGGTCGCCCCTCCCCCTAAGCCGACGCAGTTCGGTCCCGCACATCACCACCGCTAAACGGAAGACCGTCCCCAAGCGAACTGCGGATTTCGGCACAATTCGACGCGGCATCCTGGCTGGGCACTCCCACCCCCGACCCGCTCTGCACAGCAGACTCCCGCCCTAGCACCTTAACCGGTGTAGTTCGGATCTCAACAAACTTGGACTTTTCGTCGGTGATTGGAATCCCTACTTGTGAGCCGCTGCCAACACCAATTAAGGTGGCTAGCCTCTCTGTCGCTAAGGTGGGGGCCCGATGCCTCTCACGACAAAGTCGGGATGTCGGCGGACTTCACCGTATGTTCTGGACCGGAGCCCGCAGTTGCATGTTGAGCCAGGGAGCCCTCCCCACCCCACCACCGCCTTCCGTTGTCGTCACTTCGTCATGAGGCCCATTCTGCCCGCTAGCGGGGACGCCTTTTCCAGTCCCCTCATCACCCCCCTGTCCCCTCCACCGCCCGGAGTCCCCCCCCTCGAACACCCAAGTGGCCCAGTCGAAGGGGGTATCTTCCAGTTCACCCTTCCCTTCGAAGGGCTCGTGTCAAGGTCGTAAAATTCGTCCGACAGGTCCAACCACTGACTGTTGTGAAGTTCGTGAAAAAGACGATCAGCAGTGGAACCGATGAATTGGTCGGTGTGTGGAAGGTCTGGATTTTTAGCCCTCACTTTGTCGACCACCGAAATCCTCGCGAGTTCAGGGTACCTGAACTTGGACTGGCGTGCGTATGATGACCATCCCCCTTCACCGTCAATGAGCGCCATGATCCACTCGCCCTTTATGACCGCCGACTGGATAGTTCTGGGGTGCCAAATCATGTCATGGCCCCATTCCCTTTCGAATTAGCAATGACGTTGCCCTTTGAACCGTAAACATTGTTCATCTTGAAATGGCGACAACCCTCCTTCACATCCTCCCACCCGGCGATGGCCCCAAGCACTCTACGCTGGTGGTGGTCTTCGATGAAAATGACAGGACCAGACGGCTGCTTAGCGGGGTCTAAAACATCCCCACAACACCAATCGACGAACCATTTGGTCCTGATATGGTAGGACCGCGATTTGGTGGTCGTGGAAGACCGTCTTGCAGAGTCTTCCCTTGACCCCCTCCCGGAGGTTTCGGCAACCTGCTCCTCAGCCCTCAAAGCAGACATTGTGTCTGCGAAAGACAAAGCAAATGAAGCAAGCCACCACACGGACAACTTTAGGAAACCCCCCCGCTGCAGAAGTTCGGATCCCAGCGGAATACAAGTCAAGCGACAGAAAGGCGTGCGGATGGCGAGGGGAATTCAAAATCGCAAACCGCATCCTAATTCTACCTATGGGAGCGCACAATATGCGGACGTTGCATGCGAAGTACGGATTTCGGCGAACTTCGAGTAGGAGGCCCTCTAACACCCCACTTCGACCAACGCGAGCAATCTGTGTGTATGGCTAACCTATCATCCGACTCGTGCCCCCCCTACGATGCGACTAGCCTGATTATGGGCATCATTTGTGAAGTTCATATCCCGGTGGACCTTAACCGATTCCTGCGAACCACGAGACCTATTGCCTTTTCTTGTGAAGTCACCGAAGTTGAACCGAGGTGTGACCGAGGTTGAACCGAACACCCTTCACATATTATTCTAATGTCGGCTCCCGGTGAACTCCAAGCGCCGCAGGCAGGGGTGTTCTTACGGGGTTCCTCAACTTATGGACGTCATTGCTCGCAGTAGAGGTGGGAATCGCTCAAGTCCGCCGGTATCCAGACTTCAGGATTTGCGTTTTTTTTGGCAATGCGTGAAGCCGGATGTCGAAGAACTTGAGCGAGTCATGCGTCCTCTGCAGTTGTAGGAGTCTAGTTGTTAACTCAGTTGCACAAAGTCTGCCGGAATCCAAACTTCTTCACTTGCCTCGTTCGGGAAATGTGCGAAGTTCGGATGCTAGCGGACTTCATGTTTTCTCTCATGTCTTGCAATGCTTGGAATTGTGGTGTTACCGAGGTTAAATCGAATACCCCTCCCCAAAGTGGTACAAGGGTGGATCCCAACGAAGTACAAGTGATGATGGCAGGGCTGTAATGGTGGGCTTCGCTAACATGCGGACATCAATACTCCTACGGAAGGAGCAAATCGCTCAAGTGCGCTGGTATGTGGACTTTGGGATTTGATATTTCCGGGCAATCTGTGAAGTTCGGATGTCGGCGAACTTCAAGGGCTCACACATTATCTTCAAATTGCTTTACGTGCCCCATTTGGACAACATGTGAAGTTCAGATGCCGGCGGACTTAACGTTTTACCCCATGTTCTGCAATATTTGGAATTGTTGTGTTATCAAGGTTAAACCCAAGTACCCTACCCACAGTGTCCGAAGGATCCCGCCGAACTCGGAGTGTCGTGGGTGGGGGATGTTCTCATGGGCTCCGTTAACAAGCGGAATCCAACACTCGTATGAGAGGAGAGAATCACTCTAGTTCGCCGGCATCCGGACTTCAGGATTTGATGTTTTTGGCTACGCTACCAGCCGGGCCGCCTAGGCCCCGGGTGGCCGGCCCGTGCAAGGACTAGGGAGAGTCCCAGCAAAAAAAAAAAAAAAACCAACAAATCCGAAAAACAACTATGTTATGCAGAAAAATAAAATAAACAACTTTTGCTTCAGGGTCATATCGAAATTCTTTATCAATTTTAAAATAAAAATAAAAATCTAAAAATGTTTTTTTATTTTTTATTTTTTTTATTTTTTTTGCTCGGCCAGGCAAGTGACCCCGGACCACTCTGGTAGCCTAGGTTTTTGGCCAATCTGTGAAGTTCGGATCCCGACGAACTTGAATAGTTTATATGTCCAACAGCGATCACAAAAGCGGCCTTGTTAACTAAATTGGACCAAGTTCGCCTTTGCGCAACATGTGAAGTTCGGATACCGGCGGACTTCAATTATCGTCGGGGCATTTGGGCATTGTGTGAAGTACAGATACCGGCGGACTTCAAGTTTTGTCCCGCGTTCTGCGTTGCGTTAGGCCTGTGTTCTGCGTCCCGTGTTCTTATTTTCGAACTTTGTCTTGTGCGATGATTAGCGAAGTCTGGATGCAGGCGAACTTTGTCATTCAGTCGGGCGAACTTCCATGCAGTTCATTGATGAACAATGAAGTTCGTCGATGATCGAGGTTCGCCTACATGTGGTGGCGGCTTAGGCGGGGGACCTCCCTGTCTGTGGTTGTTCCGGATTTGTGATATCAGGTGTGTGATTTCGTTCCTCACACCCGACCAATCGATCATCTAAGCTACCAACCGAGCAATCGACTAATCAGGCAAGCATGCGATCAATCAAACATCCAATCATGTCATTGTTCGCTGACTGGCAGATGGGATGTTTCATTGATTGCATGCTTGGCTGGTCGGTTAAGTGGTGGATCGACCGCTTAGTTTATTGATCGGCCGCTTGCTTTGCTGACTGACAGATGAGATGTTTGATTGGTTGCATCCTTGGACGGTTGGTTGAGTGGTCGATTGGCTGCTTAGTTGATTGATTGCTTGCTTGCTTTGCTGATTAGCCGAGTGCAATCTGGTGTGCGATTTTCTACCTCGCTACTTGGTTAATATGAAAAGGAAAATCCAAAGCGAATGCACACACAACGAGAACTGTATTCAGGCGACTGGTTGGTCGTAAGCTATGTAACCTATGTACATTAATCAATCAATCGTTCAATCAATCGCAGGAGTCCGACCGACAGTATTAGGTCAACATGCATTCATAGATCCACAAACAAAAGATCTAAGATCCACATGCACGACAGATAGATCCACTCGCATTTCCAGATCCAAATTCAACCGTCCACACACATACATGGATCCATTGTGACGTGCATGAGAGATAGATCCACGCGCATTCCTAGATCCACATTACAAAGGTCCACACGTATTCATAGATCCACGTGCATGAGAGATGAATGCACTCACTTTCATAGATCCACATGCACACATCCATATGCATAAGAGCTAGATCCACACACATTCCTAGATCCATTTCCATAGGTCCACACACATTGATAGATCCACACGCATGAGAGATGGGTGCACACGAGTTCGTAGATCCGTACTCGCGGATTCTCATGCATGAGATAAAGATCCACATGCATTCGTAGATCCACAGCGCAAACCAACGAATGCATGCAGATCTTTGAATCAGTGTGGCACATGAGCCGGCACGACCGATAAATGGAATCCGCCCCTGTCCGTGACCTACTGGCAATTAGTTTTTCTTCCTCGTGATTGATCGTTCTTCGAAGAAACTTACCGAAAAACTGCGAGAACGATGCAGATGGTAAACCTCCAGATCCTTCAGGTCCGTTACATCGCGAGAGCTCAAAGGAAGCGGCGTGACGATAGAAAAGGAGACACGCGAAGATGTTACAGGAGAGGCGTGAAGATCGTGCAGGAACCGAGCAAGATGCCTGTGCATGGACGGACGACGTCAATGGATGGTTGGGAGTGATGGCACTGAACCGATGGCGTGGATGGATTCCGAGATAGACAGAGTGGAAGAGGGCTGGATGACTGCGGGGAGAGGGACGAGATACACACCTTAAGATGAGGAGATAAAAAAAAGCAGCGAGGGAGCGAGGGAGCGAATACTGCGCAGGGTGCATGAGCGAGGACTCCACGCGAGTCCACATCGGCCGCGCACTGTGCCTCCGTAGTGAGCGTCGACCGTGGTTGATGGACGCTCGTCGTCGTCGCCGTGGATAGCTGTTGTGGCGATGTGGAATGCGATGGCGCTTTGGATGGCGATGGCGCTAGTCACCTCGATCTGCGAGCGCTCGTGTTGACGGTCGCGAGTGTGTGTGTTTCATTCGGCAATAACTCCCCAGCAAGAACAGAACAACGAAATATGTGGGGGAAGGGGGGGGGGGGGGGGTTCGTTGTATAGCCCCACCCGCTGTCGTAAATCCTCTGGGTGCCCTTGCCCTGGGGGTTGCCAAAGAGCGGGCCTTTGCCGTTCACCCACGCGCGGTGTAAAGGGCCCGTTCATCATGCAGATCGGACGTAAGGAGGGTGCCAACTCGTCAACGCTGTCGGGCCCAGCCCCCATCAGCAATGGATGTTTAGGACCGGGGGCCCTGAGCGTGCATAATTGTCCCTCGAATCGATGCTCTTACGGGCCAACCGCATCAGCACAACACGCCAACGGAGGGGTGCCCACAGTAACGAAAAAAAGCGATGGCCCTAAGGCAGGAAATCTTACACCCTTTTACGCTTGTTCGACACTACACGCAGGGCATAATACGAGGCCCTCCTGACGTGAGATTCACGTGATCCACGACCCGTTTCATTGAGCGGGAGAGGAACTGCGCAGGCCCAGCCGGCGGTAACCCTCACAACGATGCATACCGTGGCTCCCGTTTCGCGCATCGGATGTCCAAGCTTCGACTTCGGCATGTGGGACAACCGAATCGACCCTGAAGGCATCAACTGCGAGATAGCAATGCCATTCTGCGAGAGGTTTCTTCAAGCCGAGCAGCTCCGCAACGTCAGCGCTGTCAACCGCCTCCACCGCGTGTTTCACCATCGTCGTCCACCACGCACCACGTGCAAGGTGTGTGTCAGCAGGACCGAAGAGGCTTATGGCGTCTGGGCGGGTTATCGCTCGTGAGTTTATCTTCACCAACGATCTTTGTCCGCGAGTAAAGATTGCTGGCGCCCGACACACGGCGCATCCGACGCAGGCCGTCGTCTGATCGGCGACCTTGGGCCCATGGGGAATGGAAGCGTGCAATAGATGAAAGTCGCGCCCTGGCCCGACTTTGGACTATCTCAGCTTCCTTTCCACAAGGATCGTCAGCCATACCTTGCACTGCGTCAGATGCGCCGTGCCTCTCTCTCTCTCTCTCTCTCTCTCTCTCTCTCTCTCTCTCTCTCTCTCTCTCTCTCTCTCT
>BFEA01000110.1:1788180-1804865 GCA_003427395.1 Chara braunii | reverse complement strand
CTCTCTCTCTCTCTCTCTCTCTCTCTCTCTCTCTCTCTCTCTCTCTCTCTCTCTCTCTCTCTCTCTCTCTCTCTCTCTCTCTCTCTCTCTAACACTCCATATCTCTCTCTCACCCTCTCTCTCCCTCCCCCAATCATTCAATCGTCAATCGAATACAGGATTACCACATCCATTTGAATGCGCGAATACCTCTCTCTCTCTCTCTCTCTCTCTCTCTCTCCACCAAGTTATCAAACAATTGAATGCGCGAATACCAGTCTCTCTCTATCTCCCTCGCTCTCTCTCTCCCCCCCCCTCTCTCTCTCCCCCTCTCTCTCTTGCTCTCTCGCTCTCTCTTTCACTCTCGCTCTCGCTCTCGTTCTTGCTCTCGCTCTCTCCACCATTTTATTGCTCTCACTCTTTCTACCATTCTATCCCTCCACCAATCACTCAATCAATCGGATGCGCACACATCAATCAACCGAATGCACGACTCGCCGACTACAGACCGATTCTACGACGCGCATTCGCGATTGCCCCGTTTAGAATGATGACATTGTTTAGTGATACACAATGCCATCCAGCTACACGGTGCAATCGCGAATGCGCGCTGCAGAATGTTGCATGGCGTAGACAACATCCGACGACGAACAATGCAAGAACGGAATGATGGCGTAAACATTGTTCAATGAAGAACAATTTTCACACAATCATTACGTCCCAACATTGTTTATTGTCAGATGTTTTGTCTGCGCGGAACCTCGTTCGCTATCGACAATATTGTTCGATATCGAAAAATATCGCGAGCTGCGCGCAGTGATTGTGTAATGACATGGTGTTCGCGTGATCATGAGAACGTGCACATGTCAACCATTGCGTGTTCGAGGGAAGGGCAGACGTGTTTGTGTGCGAGACTGTAGCACGACTCGCTAGCGACACTGTGATGGTCAAGCTTCCTACTTCTGGGTAATCGTCCGAACAATAATGGACTGTCGGAGGACGTCTGCAAGACACATGTCCACACTTAATTCTTGTAGTCCGCTGTGATCCGTACTTCACCATCCGACGATCGAAAATATCCCAACCACACCCTCCAGGCGTGTCGGTTTAACCGAGGCTCCAAGGATGAAGTCCGGATACCGACGAACTAAAGCAAAATCGCACTCAACAACACGTGCCGAGATTCCACCCACTTCACCCCAGGCACATGTCCCACGGCCTGCTCAGTCTCGTCCGATGGCATCTGTGATTCACTGTTTGGGGTCCGAAAATAAGGTTTTTTTATCATGACCTAATTGTTGTAGTTCGGCGGGATCCGAACTTCACCATCGATGGTGGGCAGTATCTCAACCAGGCCCTCCTGTCTTCAGGTTTGGCTGAGGCCTCTACAATGAAGTTTGGATCCCGGCGAACTACAACAATTGGCATTCCGGTGAGTTAGGGCGGGTTCTTAGCGGGGACGCCGACCGGAAGGCGCAGAAGAGTCCAATCTCGCAATTTTCGAGTGCCAACTTTGGTGATTTTTAGCGCTCAAAATATTTGATAAAACATCTGAAAATTTGATATTCTGTAGGTCAGGTCGTGATCTTTTCAGGAAAAATATCAAAAAAATAAAATAAAATCGTTTACACCATGAAATAAATGTCGCGCCAATTTGTCACTTTTCCCATTTTTGTCGGTCTATAGCTTGTGGGCCAATGGGAAAAGTACCCAAATTTCAGCGATTTTTCATGCTCAGAACAATTCGTAAAAAAATCTGCAAATTTGAGGGTCTGTAGATTTGGTCGTGATATTTCCAGAAACAATATTCAAAAAAAAAAAAAAAAAAAATTTCAACCGTGAAATGGCCTGTAGTAACAGTTCATCCCATTCTCCATTTTCGCCACTCTGCCGGTTCTCCACTCTGTGCTACCAGTAGCCCTCATGGACCTATGCTACCGGTCGCCCCAATTTTCGACGTCGGGTAGAGTGGTGGTTTAAAGAGAATGGCACTCAAGAACACTTGAAGAGCATCCAATGCCGTGCACCCACTACACCCCATGCACAAGTGCCGCGGACTGGTCAGTGTAGTATTCAAAATTTGTTATTTGGGGTCCGAAATTAAGGTCTCTACTGCGCGACCAGATTGTTGTGGTCCACTAGGATGCGCGCTTATCCCAAGCACTCCCTCAAGGCTTTCGAGTTCAGCTGATGCTTCGAAGATGAAGTTCGGATCCCGGCGGACTTCAACACAATGCCACTCACAGACACGTGCAGAGCGTCTGCCCACTTAACCCCTACTACAGTCCCGCGGCCTTGTTGGCGTGCTCACACAACGAGTAGAATTCGCCATTCGGGGTCCCGAAACAACGTATCTAGAACGAGACCTAATTGTGTAGTTCGCCGGGATCCGAACTTCACCACCGACGAACTTACGGCCTCGACCTCCGCCGGATCCATCGGTGTACCCGCCTAGAAATTGGTACCGTCCACAATTGGCAAGATTCGCTCTTCTTCTTCTGCGCGTCGGCTACGTTGACTAAAATAATAGACAAAACGAAATTTCTTAATGCACCCTTCATCACCCCCTGCATACCCCAATTCGTTTTACCGTTATTGCGATCGCATGCTCATCCGATGTCAACTCCTACATTCATGAAACACAAAAGCTCCTCCGTGTTTGGCATGGTGCACTTCTACGGTGCCTCGTCGTTGTTGTTGGGGGAACCCCTGCTCTGGCAACTTCGGATCCCGGCGGACTTTGGGGATCGCGCTCTGCCACAGCCATCGTTGCACCTGCCTCCACATATCCGCTTTCCTCTTTCTGCATTTTGTCTGCATAAGTTAACATTCCCAGCAGATGAGAAAACCTTATTGCAAAACCGCGTCGGGGGTTTTGGGGGGTTGGTGAGGGGTCCAAGAGGCGTGTTTGTTGATTTCGAACATGGCCTTACAGTTATAAATGTTCGAGTTCGACAGTCAATCGATGCAGTCGCGGGAATGTCGACTCTGACGAGTGGGAACCCGGTGAACTTACAGCCCCAACCTCCGCCAGATCCGTCGGTGTGCCCGCCTACAAATCCGTGTCGTCCACATTAGGCAACATTCGTTTCTTTCTTCCCTCAACCAACTTCGTTGACTGTGAATGATGGAGGAAACGAAATTTGATAATGGTCCCCTCGTCACCCCCCTTGAAACCCCGATTCGTTTTTTCATTATTGCGAGCTCATGCTCTTCCACTGTCATCTCGTGTGTTCATGAAACACAAAAACTCTTTTGCGTTTGGTATGGTGCACTTCTACAGTGCCTCGTCGATGCTGTTCCGGGAAACCCTATTCTTGCAACTTCGGATCCCAACGGACTTTGGGGATCACACTCTGTCACAGCCTTCTATGCACGTGCCTGCACATCTGCGCTCTCCTCTTTCCGCATTCCGTCTGCAGAAGTGAACATTGCCAGCAGACGACAAAACCTTATTGCCAAACCGCATCAGGGTTTTAGTGGGGGTTGGTGAGGGGTCGAAGAGGGATGTTTTATTTATTTCGACATATCCTTGCAGTGATAAACGTTAAGTTCCACAGTCAATCAATATAGCCACGGGAATCCCATTTCTGACGAGTGGGGAACCGATGAACTTACGGCCTCAACCACATCTCGATCCATCAGTATGCCCGCCTACAAATCCGAGCCGTCCACATTAGGCAACATTAGTTCTCCTTCGTCTGCGCATCGACTTCGTTGATTATGAATGATGGAAAAAACGAAATTTGCTAATGGACCTCTTTTCATCCCCCTTGAAACCACATTTCGTTTTATCATTATTGTTGGCTCATGCTCTTCCAATGTCGACTCCTACAGTCATGAGACACAAAAGCTCCTTCGCGTTTGGCATGGTGCCCTTTTACGGTGCGTCGTCGTTGCTGTTAGGGGAACCCCTATTCTCGCAACTTCGGATGTCGGCAAACTTTTGGGATCGCGCTCTGTCACAGCCTTCTATGCACCTGCTTGCAAATCTGCGTCTTCCTCTTTTCGCATTTCATCTGCAGAAGTTAACATTGCCAGCAGACGAGAAAACCTTATTGCCAAACCACGTCGGACGTTTAGGGGGGTTGGTGAGGGGTCCAAGAGGCATGTTTCGTTTATTTCGAACATGGCCTAGCAGCGATGAACGTCTGAGTTAGAGACTCTATCAATGCAGTCGAGGCAATCTTGACTACGAGCGCCAAACTCTGTCAGATCATCCGTTCAAACCGCTTGCAAGCTTGCATCATCCACTGTTCACAAACATTTGCACTTGCGTTATTCGTGCCTGCATTTCCAACTATGATAGATAGATTGAAAAAAATTGGACAGGCTTGTTGGACCACACAAAAATAGCCCATGCCCGACACTGTGGTGTGCTAGTGGGCCACCAATGTCGATTTCTGCAGTGGACGGAGTCGTTGTCGATAAAGCCGGCAAAAAAAAAGTTTTAAATGATATTCCCACAATAAAATCAGTGCAGTTGAGGAAATCCTATTTTTGGCAAGTCGAATCCCGGCGCACTTTCAGGATCACGCACTGTCGAATTGTTCATCGCATCTCTGGCAAGTATAGATCCCAACACACTTTTAGGATCGCACTATGTCAGATCATTCGTTGCACCCACCTGCAGATCCGGGTCTTCCCCTTTTGGCATTGGACTGCAGAAACGAACACTGGCAACACATGAGCTCGTCTTGTTGAAAAACCGCATGGGGGGGTTATGGGGGTTGGTGAGGGGTCCAAGAGCCATGTTCTTTTTAGTTCTCCCATGCATAGTTTTGCAATGGGAAAGGTGCAAGTCCTACAGTCCAATTGCTGCAGTCGTGGAAAACCAGCTCTCACGAAATTTCAAAAAAACGCATCGGGGATTTATAGGGGTTGTTGAGGGTTCAAAGAACCATGTTCTTTTAAGTTATACCATACAGAGTCTTACAGTGAAAAAAATTTAAGTCCGATAATCCAATCACTGCAACCGCAGGTACCCGATCTCTCACGAATCCGGTCCCCAGAGAACATTGAGGGTCTGCCTCCGTCACATCTTCGGCTCGAACCTTCGTGCCGACCGCTTCTGGAGCCGCATTCGCACTTGCACTGTGTGCGCAACAACCCCGTTTAACCCCCCTTGCACTGTGCTCGCAACACCCACTTTTTTGTCAATGTCAAATAGACAGAAAGGAAATAAACAGGTCTCTTCGACCCCGCAACAACCTCTTTTCTCATCAGTGCGGTTCGACGGTGCGCGAAACTTATCGGCTGCCATTGCCGACTACTGTGGCGGACGGAATTGTTGTTGTGGGAGTCGACACAAAAACGGTTTAGATGACCTCCCGCCAGTAAAATCAATGCAGTCGCAGGAATCCGATCTCTGACAAGTTTGGATCTCGACTCACTTTGAGGATCACACTATGTCAGATCCTTCATTGCACCCGCCTGCAAATCCACGCCTACCACATTCCGCAATTCGAGTGCAGACGTTGGAGTTGCCAGCAGGTGTGCTCGCCTCATTGAAATGCCACATCGGGGCTTTAAGGGGGTTGATCCGGGATCCAAGAGGCATGTTCTTCATATTCTTGCCGCACATAGTCTTGTAGTGACAAAAGTTCAAGTTCGAAGGGATCCGGACTTCCAAGAAGGAGAATTCGCCTAACAGTCCCGCAGCTGCGGTGTTGGGGGATTCCCTATTCTCGCAAGTTCGGATCCAGTCGAACTTGAAAATTTTCATTATACGCAGGAAAGGTCAACCGTCGGAAACACTAGTGCAAGCGCCCCCTCACTACCAAAGTCGTCGCGCCTTTGGGTTTCTACCCTGCCAGTCCATAAATATATAGTGAAGAATTCCCTGTGTAGATCCCTATATGTGCCGGATAGTATGAACCGGGCTATGGAAACAGAACAAGTCTTGCAATTGCATTTCCATCAGGAAGTCTTGTAGTTGACCCCAACAACCTCTTCCGACAATTCGTCTTTCCAACAGTCCCGCACTGCATTCCCCGAAAAATGAAGTCTGACTTATCGTGAGAGTTTTTGGGGTTATGTGTGGTATGTTGGAACCAGAAGCGAACTTTGGTAGATGTTGTAGTGCTTGTTTCTAAGAACAAACTTACAACCAATGGTCGCAGTATGAACACTCCTCGCATCCTCTACGAGTCTCCGAGAACGGACAATCCGATTTAGTGATTGCCGGTCCAATTGATGAGGGTGACAAGTGGCGTGAGGTAGAGCAAGTGACATGCTATGTGCATGATGCCATTGGTAAGTCATTCGCTGATGTTAGTACGTCTGTAAGGATGAAATATATTTTCATGTTCTCGAATGTGGCGACGAATGGAGAGCCATAAACCCTAGCTTTCGGGTTATCAATTAATGCCTTGTACGGGTTTGGTTCTCATGAGACGCGAGAGACGCTCGTATATATTTTTGTAAATGGTAGCGTTTTTCAAAAGTTTAGATCATGGTTGCTCGTAGCATTACACCTACTTAAATCTTAAGTTTACAAACTTTTCGCTACTATGCATGCAGTTTTATATTTTCAAATGAAGTTCATACTACATTTTCTCATGATTAACACAATTTGAACCTCTTCGTGAGATTGCCTCAA
Organism: Chara braunii; assembly: GCA_003427395.1. NCBI lineage: Eukaryota > Viridiplantae > Streptophyta > Charophyceae > Charales > Characeae > Chara > Chara braunii. Next base: position 1,798,285 of record BFEA01000110.1, on the reverse strand, counting down.
TTTTATAAATAAGTTTTGATGTCGGACTGGACAATTGCAATTCAAACATTCAAGTTGGGGTTCAGTTCTTTTATCTTTTATTATTTTTTTGAATTCAATAAGTTAAATTGTCACGTGCGGTTCGAAGGGTAGGAAAACACAACTAACTTCCGACCCCTATCTATGATAAGTATTGGAGTTCTTGAATTTATTGTATGGGTTCAAGATGAGTCCCCCTCCTGGCAACATGAAAGTTCAATCGCTTCGCTATATGTTGGAAATGGCTTAGAGTTGGAAGTTCCAAATTGATTGGTGAATCCGTAGGCTCGTCATAGTTTTATCGGAGAAAAACCTCTGAGAATAAAAGTGAAGCAACTTTTTTTTTTGCCGCCTCTTAGGGCTGCGCAAATAGCATGGTAAGTGCCTTAGCGTAAGCTGGCAGGAAAGTTGAAGATATAGTCCATACCAAATACAATATTAAATTATCTTCGTGCTTACGATGTTTATCGAAGTGCAACGGAATCCATACTGAAACCATCTCGTTCACAGTGTGCTTGCCTTGACTCTTCAATTAAGTTCCAATTTATGTCTGTCACAATGTTATGTAAAATACGTTCGACTCAATCTTCATACAAAATTGATCGATCTGCAATGAAATCCAGAGTTGAACTTCAACATTCTCGTTCAGTGTCTCATTGCGTTGATTGTTTGCTCGAGTTTCAATTTATGACAACGCTATGTCAGTTACATCTTTTGAGTTACAAAATTTATCAAAGTGCGATGAAATCCATACTTAAACCATCATGCTATTGCCTCAATTTATAAAGTTACACAATTCGAACCTCTTAATGCGATTGCCCCAACTCTGTACATAGTTTTCATGTCGGACCGGACAATGGCAATTCAAACATTCAAGTTGGGGTTCAGTTATTTCAGCTTTGATTAATTTTTTGAATCGATTAACTTGAATATTAAATTGTCTTCATGATTGAGATGTTTATCGAAGTGCGACAGAATCCGTACTTAAACCATCTCGTTCAATGTGTGATTGCTCGATTGAGTTTCACTTTACGCATGCCACAATGTCATGTAAAATACGCCCGACTCAATGTTCATACAAAATTGATGGAAGTGCGATGAAATCCAGGGTTCAACGTTCTCATTCAGTGTCTCATTGCATTGACTGTTCACTTGAGTTTCAATATATGACAATATCATATCAGTTATCTCTTTTAAGTTACAAAATTTATCCAAGTGTGATGGATTCTCGATCAGTGTGTGATTGTCTTGAATCTTCACTTCAGTTCCGATTTATGGCTTGTCAACTGCGTTTTTGGGTTCACTACTCATATCCTAAGTTTCATTCACGTTCAAAATATAGTAATTTCAACCTGAACTTAATGGCAAGTGAGTACCAATTTAAAATATAATATCCTGTTTTAACGAATAACATATTGACAGACGTAGTGTTTCGTGATGTTGTATTATAATCTCCCTTTCAGTCGGTACTTTTTTGCGCAGTTCGGTACTTCGGAGATTGTATGTTATGACCCTGGCCAATTTCGAGATACACATCCACTGAAAAGTACAATGCCATCCAATTGCAGAAAGAAAATAATGAACTTGAGAGGTGAGAGAGGAGTAGAAGAAGAAGAAGAAGTAAGAAAGAAGAAGAAGAAGATGTACCCCAGCAAAGACAATGAGAAGGCTCTTCTTCTTCGCCCAACAATCTCCTCCTCCTTATCTCCCCCTTCTCTTATTCATACAAGAAATAATAATACAATGTTGAATGACTGGTCCAGAATCATGTCCGAGTCGCTTTTCTACTGCAGGTATCACTCAAGGTCCACCATAGCCATGGCTGCCTCCCCCACTCTTCACACACATAGGCCGAGGCTATGGTGGACTACTAGGCCTTGCACCCACGTCCAAAGGACAACCCAGAGCAGCTATGGCTGCTCCMGMTYAGGCCGCCATGCCCAGCCTTGCCTTGAAGCTTCTTGGTGTAGCTCCCCCGGCTGGGGACTCCTTGCAGCAGCGCCCACCAAGGTGATGAAGATGGCTGCCACCATAGCCAGGTAAGTACCCCTGGCGCTCCTCCCCCTTCCTCCTTCCTTCCTCCTTCTTCCTCCTCTAGTCCTTCTTCTTCCTCCCCAACAGCGCAGCTCCAACCCAGCGCCGCTCCCTCCAGCGCTCCACTAGTGTGTCGCCAAACTTGCACACCGAAAAAGAGGCCGGGTCTTCCGCCTGGCCGGAAGATATAGCGGCTTGCTTTGCCTCTTGGGCGGTGACTTCCAGGCCGCTGGCCTTCCCAAGCAACTAGTACCTCTTCCTCCTTTTGGAGGGAACATCATTGCAGACTCTGATATTGCCCCTACAGGCCCTAGACTCAGACTGGTACCCGCTAGACCTAGCCTACACTACCGGCTTCTAAAAATGCCACTTTTGTCTTCTTCTGCTCGGCCTCCGGTACCTGCATATTTACCCCCACGCCGGGTGCGGTACCGGCTTACCCGCTACTTGAGTGCTTTTTCCCTACTGCAACCCTTCGAAGCCACGGCCACAGGTAAGTACCGGCCCTGAGGGCCCAACGAACGAACAAGTGCCCTGGCAGGCCACACACACACACTCTCATACGAACCAGCACTCAGACAGGCATGGTCACACACGCAAGCCAACCAGTACTCAGACAGACATGCAGTCCAGCAAGCACACAGACACAGACTTAGCAGGCGGGGAACTCTGTAGGGCATTCTGTCTATGAGCAAAACTCAAAAATCAGCTGTGTGTTTCTGTCCGTGTTTGGACGGGTTGTCACACTACCCCCCTCTCAAGAGCGAGGTCCCTTCGGGCGAGTAACTCATTCTGAGCCCTCGGCAAACACATCGTAGGCGAGCAAGGCAAAGAGATTCCTGGAATACTCTGTTGCAGAGAGCCTTGCTGAGATCTTTGGTGTGGCGTTAGCGGCGATCTGTCGCTCGTAAGCTTTGACAACGCGCGATGCGCTACGTAGCAGTTCCTGTTTGGAGATCAGGTAGAGATCATCTAACGGGTGATACATGAAATGAATCTGGTACTGTCTGTTTCTCCCTTTACCTACATGCTGTTTGATTCTATCTATCTCATGCTCGCCTTTGATTGCGCGAGGGATCATATCTTCGCGATAGTCAAATGTCTTGGCTTCACGATGGAGATTCAGTTTAGATGCATGAAACACGGGATATGTGCGCAGGTGAGCAGGCACGTCCACAACGTACGAAGGGCCAAAATGATCTTCCCCGATTACATCCAAAACTTTCCAAGGCCCGTAGTAGAGTGGGAGGAGTTTGCGTGAGACTCCCTCCTCCTCTGAGAATTCAGACATCTTTACCCAGACATAACTTCCTACCTGAATCTCCGATGGTTTGCGCTTTTTGTTCGCATGGTGAATCATGGTATGCTGTCGCTTGGTCATAGTTGCAACAATAACTTTGAGCAAGCGATCATACTTAGCCCGCAAGCCGGGCCTGCCGGGTGTTAGACTAGCTGGCTGCTCGGGAAATAAGTAGGAGAGCGGATTACGGATCTGCCACCCGTAGTGCAGCCTGTTGGGCGTCGTGCGGTGGCAGAGTGGACGGAGTTGTTGGAATACAACTCCTCATCCCATGTTTCCTGATCAGGAATGATCAACGCACGGAGTAGTTGGAATACAGTCTGGTTGATCTCCTCAACCAAACCGTTGGCTTCGGGGTGTCGGCCAGATGTCATGCACAGTTTGATTCCTAGGTGGGATGTGAACTCCTTCCATTCAGCGCTAATGAAACGTGGGTCCCGATCGCTTACAAGAGTCTTCGGGGTTTCGAATTGCAGCAGGTATTTCTGCTGGAATTCGCGAATCACTAGATCTGTTGGGGCGTGAGGTGGTAGAGGGATCAGATTAAGAAACTTTGAAAATCGGTCAACAATCACCATGACTTGTGAAAACTCATTCTTGCTTACCTTACCCATGTCGGTGAAATCGAAGGAGACAGATTCGTCGGGACCATTAGGAATGGGTAGGGGTGTGAGTAGCCCCATGGGCTTTTGTCTGCATGGTTTGATTCGTTGACAGACTTGACATTCAACTATAAATTTCTCAGCAGTCCCTTTCATACCAGGCCAATCAAATTGTCTCAGCAAATTAGCGTACGTTTTAGCCATGCCGAAGTGCCCACTCCGGCCATGAGCCAAGTCCAAAAAGTGTGTGCGGAGAGGCTCATGGTTGGGTACGCACAAACGGTCATGGTTCCCGTATCGGCGAAAAATCAATCCTCCATACTCGTGGAAATCAGGCCGACTACTAGGATCAGCCCGCAGCTGCTTAAGGATGGAACTGAGTTCCGGATCCTTGGCTGTCTGCTCTATGAGTTCCTTTTTCAGTTTCTTTCGGAGGTCGTAGGATTTCACAAGGCAAGTCATGTACTCAGGGTGGCGAGACAATGCGTCAGCGACTTGATTTTAACAACCCTTTTTGTGTCTTAGTTCAAAGTCGAAGATGTCAATCTCATGAAACCAGCGAAGCAAGGTATGGGACAGAGTAGTCTGCATTTTGATCCACTTCAAGGTCTCATGATCCGAGAACACTTTGAAGTGGCGTCCCAACAGGTAATGTTTCCAGTGATCCAATGCCATGCGCAAAGCGTAGAGCTCGCGCATGTTTGGTGGAAGTGGTTACCTTTACGCTGGGTATTCGTTTGCTGTAGTACTCGAGTGGCCGCAGGCCGTCGCCGTCATCTTGTTGCAGCACCGCACCGATCCCATACTGACTTGCATCCGTAGTGACTACGAAGGTCAGTTTGGGGTCTGCAATGCGGAGTACCGGATAACTTACCAAGACTTCCTTGAGAGTTCGAAATGCTTCCGTACACACGGCATCCCAGGAATAAGACACATTCTTGCTGGTTAGTCGTGACAATGGATGAGCAATGATAGAAAAATGGGGTACAAACTTCCGATAGTATGATGCGAGACCAAGAAAAGAACGCAATTCACGAATGTTCACAGGCTGAGGCCAATCGCGTATGACCTCAATCTTGGTTGCCTCAGGCTCTAGGCCTGTAGCAGACAACCGGTGCCCAAGATAGGTGACGCTATCCCTTCCAAACTCGGATTTCTCCAAGTTGAGATGGAGTTGCGTCTTCTTGAGGACAGCAAGTACCTCCTCAAGATGCTTGAGGTGTTCCTCCATGGACTTGCTGAAAATCAGGATATCGTCCAGGTACGCTACCACAAACTGGCCAATCTGTTCGCGGAGGACTTTGTTCATGAGGCTTTGGAAAGTGGCTGGTGCGTTCGTGAGACCGAAGGGCATTACGGTAAACTCATAAAGCCCGTCGCGAGTTTTGAACGCAGTCTTTTGCTGGTCCGCAGGATCGACTCCAATCTAGTGGTAGCCAGACTTGAGATCGATCTTGGAGAAGACCTTGCACCCGCCTGCAGCATCAAGCAAGTCATCTATACGAGGCAATGGGTAAACATTCTTTCTTGTGATGCGGTTTAAACCGCGATAGTCAATACACATACGGAGTTTTCCTCCTTTCTTTGGCACAAACAATATAGGGGCAAAAAATTCCGATTCGCTTGGTTTGATCCACCCTTTGTCGATCATCTCATCGATCTACCGCCGGAGTTCCTCCAACTCGCCGGGTCCCATACGGTACACGCAACCCTTTGGAGGAACGACACTCTCGACCAACTCGATGGTGTGTCGGACCGGTCGCGTGGGAACTCCACGTGGCTCGGCCAAGACTTTCGGAAACCGATCGAGGAGGCTTGAACGTCTCATGGGACAGGTGGGGGTGGAGAATCAGCAAAGGGATCGCCAAAGTCCGGTCGCAAGTCGCGTATAGAGACGATCGAATCTGAAGTTGGATCATTTGGACTATCGGAGGGTAGAGAGGTAGAGGTGCTAGTAGTAGAAGTGCTAGAAGTAGGATCATTACTCAAGGTAGTGGTGGTACTAGCCGCAAAAGTAGAAGGCACATGAGCAGGACGAACAAAGGCAACATACAATTGTTCTTCCTCTTTGTGTTTGCGCCATTTCTTGCAGAATTTCAATGCATTTAAAAAAGTCACTGGGGACTCGTGTTTCTCATCCAAGAGGACAGGAAGCTCGTTCCCCTGAGCATCTTTGACCATGAAGAGTGATTCCTTCCACTTGGTCCATTGGCATTGGGACTGCAGCCAGCCCAAGCGAAGGACATCGTCGAAGGGGCACTTGTCAAGGACAAAAAAGTTCAGTGCATGGGTGACAGTCTTACCTTTGTCAAAGGTAGTGCACACACCTTTGACTGCATGTGTAGAAGAGACAACCTCTTTGTTGCCAACTTGGGTCCGGCAAGGGTTCTGCAGGGCCACTTGCTTCATCCCCAAGCCCACCTTGCGTATCCCATGTGGTGGCATGAAATTAGTTGTAGCACCACAATCAACTAACACACGGAGATAGCGGTGGTTGACGAGAAGTTTAAAGAAGATTAACTTCACTGTCTCTTGGGACCGCTGCTGTTTCATTTCAGCCCAATGCTCCAAGTGGTAGTAGAAGTCAATCATCTCAGACTCCTCCCAAGGCTCGTCATACAATACGTTACTTACCGCAGCCTTGTCTTCAGCAGATGGTTGGGCTTCAAGGGAGGGCTGCTGATCTTCAACAGAACCAGCCTCCCTTGCTGTAGAGTTTGCTGAGTCTGACTCTACGCCCGATTCTGGTTTCCCTGTAGCTGATAACAGTCCTGAACTTTATGATTTGGCTTTTGGCAATGCAGGCAAACCCCCTTCTTGAGTCTGCCCTGCCAGTCATTCTCAGTGATCCGGAGGTCAACCCACGATTTGGTAGATGCATCCTCCGGTTTAGGCGGGATCTTAACTCTTTTGGGGAGTTGGACATAACTCTTTCCGGCACTCCGATTCGGTCTCTTAGTACTGAGAGTCTTTTTAAAGGCAGAAAATTTTTCGTCTTCTTTATTTGCACTAGACTCATGGGCTGAAGAACAAGCTGTATCGGAGTCCTGTTCTTGGTCGTCACCAAAAGTGGGATCACCCGCATCGGCTTCTTCTTCGGCCTCCAGCAGGTCATGCACAGCAAAACGGTTGCTGCCCTTGAACCGTCTGCCACCCATGGGCTTTTTGCTGCCTGCCGTGCTAACGAGGTCCATGGCCTCCAGACTGACTACATCCTTCATTAAGGCAAGCCGGTCAGTATAAGCAATGTAGTCCCTGCCCAGGCGACTAGTGAAGTAAGTTGGAATCGCGCCCTTGACCACATCTAAGCAAGATTGAGTGGACAATTCCAAACCAGGAGTGGCAAACAGCTTGCTTAGGTAGGCCTGCAGGCTTTTCATGGAGCCATTCCACTTGTTGTGCTTTACTTTATCCAGTTGAATCCTCGCTTTAGCAGCAACATGTGGATCTTGGTATTCTGACATAAGGAGTTCTTCGAGGGAGGCAACCGGGGTGGACCTTAGCCATTTGGCTAGTGCACATTTTTGAAACCCAGCCCGTGTTGCTTGGACTTCTAGGAAGCCCCGTACGACTGGCTCGACATTCATACCCATGATAACCGTCTGGGTCTCAGCTTGAGTCCCCAGGATCTCAAAGTAGGCCCTCATGGAAACGATCTAGGACTCGATGTCTTCCTTGCCATCGTACTTGGACGGTATTTGAACCGCCTTCCGGTCCATATAGGGACTGGCGTGGCTGGGACCGGCAGCAACTGGTTCCGGTTTTGGGGCTGCAGCAATTGAAGAAGTTCCAGCCTCATTGCTTGTTACAGCAACTGTAGAATCTGCACCTGCTGCAGATCCTGAAGGAGTTCCCATCACACTCGAAGAAGAGGTAGAAAAAGACACAGTAAGAGGGGCAGAGGTAGTTTCGATTGAAGCTTCAGTTCCAGGAGGTAGAGGAAGAGGGCTGGCCACTTGGGCTTGTTGCAGATCCGCCACCTCCTTTGTTAGTTCATGGTACGTGAGGATCATCTCAGTCAGATCATCCTGAAGTGTCTGCAGTTTTGCAAAGACTTCAGCGATCTGAGTGGTATGGTCCTCAAGATTCCTGATTTGAACAAAGGCTGTGAGGATGGACTGCAGCTGTTCCCCGCACTGCTCTTCAGTCAGTGAGGGAACAGTCTCTAGGAGTGCTACTTCCCTTCTCAGCAAGGCCTCCTTCCTCTCCTTCTCTGACTCCTGTTCCCGTTTTATAGCACCATCCAAGAGTGCTTGCAGATGTGGTTTCTCAGCATCACCGGCTGCATCTAACAAGGCCCGCCATTGCGTTGAGTTTAGCTGGGTCATCTTTGGACTGTCAGTGTGGGCAGGTGGATCAGAGAGTCGCCAGACAACAAAAGAATCAATCAGACTCTCAAGAGGTTCACTCCCCCTTGCGCTTAGACGAACACTCTTTTTCCTAGTCCTTGCCCACCTTAGACTATCACTTTCCCTTTCTCCCTGTTCTCTCTCCCTCCTCTCACTTTCTTCTTTCAGATTGCGCGTCTCCACGGACATCGGAAATGAACTCAGAAAAACAGATACAGCTCAGAGAAGAGAAGGTAGAACTCCTAGCCGGAGCGGCATTTCATTTGGAAGTAGAGAACATCAAAAATCAAACTCAAAGAGAGGTCTGATTCAGCGACCCAGTCTGATCAGGCTGCATACGAGGTCCTCTCGAGTCCAGCCTGACCAGCTCCGTGTCCGTACAACAAATCAGACAACGAGTGACAAAATGCAACAATGGAGAATTGAGTGGTGTACAGGGTGCGAGTCAATCCACGGATGGTGCAATCAGAATACAAGCGAAACGTCAAAGCCAAGATCCCCTCGGCAGTGGGTGTCCTAATCCAAGAAGAATGAACTCATATCCCAGTCAAGAAGACAAGAGGTCAATGCCTAACCGATTTGGGTCTAGAGGCTCTCCTTGTTTGGGCCCGGTCCCGCTGGGTCCTAGGGGTCCCACGTAGGTCTCAACCAGGTCCCAACCAAGAGGAGTACCACCAGAACTTAGTTCACTCTCAACTGCACTGAAAAACGAAATTTCAACTTCTGGCAGAACCTACAGACTGCAACCGTTCAGTGATGAAAAGACAAAGGACTGTAGAAAGACTCGGAATGTATAACAAGATACTTCATTTTCCATCCATTAGGTGAGTAGGTAGATCACATGCATTCAGTCACACAATCAAGATCACGGAGGAGTAGGAAAAGAAACCCAGAGTACCCTAGCGGGTCAATCAATACCATACACACATACATGGGCACCCCGTAGGTGCACGGCACTTACCTGAGTGGCCTTGAGCTTCGAGATGAAGAGAACTCACCCCCCTTCTTATATGGTCCTCCTGACCCATCTAACGCTACCCCTATACTAGTGTCCTATCTCCTAGGAGGGTCTGACTCCAACACCCAAGTGCAACGCCGGATCCCCGGTCGATTCTGAAGAACAAAGTAGCAACTTGTAGTCCGTTGTTGCAGAATGGCCGCTGACCCTCAAGTTCGCCTTACTTGAGGGCAGCCCTGAAGTTGCCAAGTGTCTCCCTTGGCTCAGATTTCAGGTGCGAGTGCCTCTCACTGTCGCCTCTCTCAAATCGCCGCATGAAGTCTCCTCGAAATGTCTCGCCACCCTAATCTCACTCTCAAGCAACCTGGTTAGAGTTTATGTTGACCCCACATGACCTAACCAGGTGGGGGCAGCTTCCCTTAGCCACGCTGCCCCACTTCCCCCAACCATCCAACCCTAACCCTAAGTGTTGCCCTCAACCTTAGTCTACTTTTTCGTCGACATTTTTGGGTTGGTACTTCTTTCCATAGACTGGCGGGGCTTCGACACGACGTGTCAGATTTTTGCTATTATCCATGTTATATCGGTTTGCGTTTTGCTTCGATTATATCTTGGCGTTTGCAATGTTTCTGTTTTCAGACGACGAGTGTTTTGTGTGCATTGACTCCGCCCCTGATGTCTCTGAAATCTCACTTCCCACTGTATACGCACCACAAAAACCCTGGTTCGGGGGCATGGGCGGACTTGGGGGGTTTGGGTTTGGCGCGATTTGGACATGCACGAAACCCAACCCCCCAAAGTGTTTCCAGACCCCTCAAAACCCAAACACTCCCGTGCCCCCCCC
>BFEA01000110.1:1758758-1787674 GCA_003427395.1 Chara braunii | reverse complement strand
GGGGTGTGGGGCCTTGGCTGTTGGGGGGGGGGGGGGTTTTTGGCACTTTGGGGGTTCGTCGAATGCGGACCACCACCCCGTAGCCCCCCAGGCGCTCCGCGGGCCTGCGTTCAATTTTTTCGCACAGCGCATTTGAACGCGATTGAACGCGGCCCCGGGGGGTATGAACGCGCGCGTTCACGGCATTCAACCGGTTGCACAGATTATCTGATATCAATCATGTGCACTTTAGGTTGTCCTACATAAATATTTGAAATATGAAATTCAATGCAAAAAAATTCCGGTGCATGAAAAATAACAGACTTATGACAAAGATCATGAAGTGTGCACATGACGTAAAAGAGGTAGTGAGCATGCCAAAGAAAACTTCACCTCGTAACAATTAAAGAAACCAAGATTGTTGTCAAAATAACAGTTAAATAATGTCATGTATCACAAATCATTAATGCATAGAACACTGTCAAAAGAAAGTTTGGGAGCACTACATCACCATCAAAGACAATGACCTTCTAGTATACAAGTTGCCAATTGTCGTCGAATAAGCAAGATATTTGTATGAGAGAACGTGAAAGGTGGTCAATCACCATGTTGCAACAGCGTCGCTAGCATTAACATGAACACCCGCAACTTGCTCCATCCACTTGTCTGGGAACTCCTTCCACCACAACATTCGTCACCATCGACTTCCAAGTTGAACACCTATCTGACCGGCTATGTAATGTTTCCTCTTCTAAATACTGTACAATCAAATCGAAAAGGCTAAGGTAAAAATCCCTATCAGCTATAACATGATGAAAAAAATTGAAAACTTCCAAGACATTGTCTCTTAAGTTGACGGAGAGGAGGATCCAATGATCATTATCTTTGTGGACATGCACAAAGATCATATCGTACTTAAGTAGATCTGCGTTTTTTGCCCACCTTTTCACCCAATTGTATCCTTCAAGTTGCAGCTTACCGAAGAAGAACGAATCAAAGTTGAAGACACGAAGGTTTGATGACATATCACGTATCGCACATGTGGTCGATCCCCAAAGAGCCATGTAGAAATTAACCACTTCATCATTCACCTTAACCTTGATATGCAAAAGGGTGAGGAGATCTTTCGCTGCAATGCACAAGTGATTATCGACGAGGGTAAATAGAACTGTGAGAGGCGGCATCGAGCCTCGCATAATGTCTTTCAGAACCCGTAAACGTTGAGGCGCAATTGCTGGAGCAAAGTTTCCCCCGCGTGCTCCACGTGCTGTGACGCACACTACACAACACCGGGCAGCGCATAGGTGGGGCAGTGAGAAATGGGGCTCTAAGGATTGTCATTCATACCACGACGGATTGTTAAGTATTTCTCATACATGGTGAGACCTCTAGTCACAAATAGTGGATACGTCCCATTCTTCAAGGGCAGGAGGGAAAGACACTACTCAATGGCTATGGCATGCTCTTTTTTTCCGATCTAGACATCAACCTCTGATGCCTTTAACATATCCTTGTTTTTTGTCGTCAACCCGAGGACTTTCCACAATTTATGCATGGATATATCGAGAACCTTTGTTTGCGAGATGACCCTACCCCTGTAAAACAGAAGAAAGAGAAAACGAGAAATGAATATACGTATCCCAACACGAGTCCAACGGAAGGATAATCTAAAATAATGGAACAACCTATAAGACGCAGAACCTCTCCAAGAGCACCGATTCCGCATGGCACTGAGCACCGAGGAGCGTGTTTGCGGCTGGACAACATAGCGAAGAGCGCATTCGAGCTAGACACCCCCGCCCTAGACAAAGGAAAACTACAAGAAGGTACAAAAACGAAAGCCTAGGGTGATGTTCGCCGAAGTCGGGATTTGGACGAACTTTTATCCACAGCATGCACACAGAGACTGACCGCAGTACGCATCGCAACAAGAAGTGCGGATAAGGGCGGACTAAAATCACTAGTCCTTCCGACAAGAGAAAGCCACCCCTCCTTCGAGGCTGACCCCGACAGGCAACCTGGCCGACTCACTGGACGGTCGATCTCATGTCTACAGTACTTCTTTTGCATAGGCTGATGACCTGCTTCTCAATGTATTGGTGTGTATGAACCCAGGCGCAACTGTCAAGGCCTGGGCCAACTGTACGACGCAGCTTAGTGAGGCTCACGTGTCCACTCAACCAACTGGCGTGATGCACCAGCCTGAATACCCACATATGAAAGTGTCGAATTTTGGCCTCTAGCAAATATTCAGGCCCGCCTTCACTTAGGGAGGGCACTCGGCTTGCTGCGGGCCTTTGCCCAGAACATGTGATGTCTGATAGGGCCCTGTGAGGGCTCGTTCCTCGCAAATCACTCAATCAATAGTAAAAAAAAAAGGCAAAAAATGAACGCGCCCGCATTATTTTTTTATTATTATTTAATTTCAAATTTTATTATTATTATTATTATTTTTTTTTTTTTTGTGTGTGTGTGCAGGGGGTGGGTGGCCCCCCCGCAACCAACCAATCAATCAATCAATCAATCAGTAACAATAGAAAAAACAGAAAAAAAAAACTTTTGTTCTTTTTCGGGGGCTTTAAAATTTAAATGTAAATCAAAATTCTTTACCAAGGTTGGGGCCGCGCCAGTGTGCGTTAACGCAGCAGCGGCAGCGGCGGTGGCGGCGTCTGGTCGTTGTTAGTCGCGGCGATGTAGGTGTGGCGTGCGAGCTTCGGGTTCTATCCTCCTTGCGTGGCACCTACCCTGCCAGGCACCATAGCTGTGTGAGGGCTATGGCGACAGTGCCCTGGCGTAGCCTAGCCCTTGAGTGGGTAGGGAGTGCCTTTGCACTCTTACGCCATGGCATCCTGGCACAGCCCCTCATTCTACTCTCATACCAACCTACACACCTACAAGACCTTGATATCGGAGGAGCCCCCTTCCCCTCAAGCCTTCTGCTGGAAAAGGGGGGCTCCTTTTTCAACATCTAAAGACCGCACGCTGCAACGACACGATAGCCTGATTGCCCTGTTCATTAAAAGTGGAGCGGAGTATCTGGACGTAGTGGGAGAGCGTGTGGCTACGGTGGCAGCGCTCCAGCACACTGAAGGGTTGCAGCAAGTCTCGATTGATCATCTTCGTCGCAAGGCAGTACATTGTTATTTGTTTCAGGTTCGGGGTTTCGTTTGATCGGGTTTGCCATAGGTCACCTAAGCCTTGAGTGGTACGGGGAGTGTTCCACGCTCGACCTACGGCTATCCTGGAATTCTGCGTATAATTTATCATGTATATTTTTACGGCAGTTTTCGGGAAATTAATATGATGAAGACATGAGTTCCTTTCTGGGCCCCGAAGCCTTAAGGAGTTTAGAGTTGCCTACGTAGTTGAATTTTGGAATTGTTTTTGTTATTAGTGTTGTTCTCCTTGTTTGATATCGGGTAGATCTGTCGAAGTTTGTTTGGGTGGTACATGTGCTATACGTGGCTGCTCTAAGCTCCGAACCCTATGGAATTTAGAGTAGTCTACGTAGCTTTTTTTGAATTGTTTAGGTTGTTTTTGAATAGCGTAGACGTTTCGAAGTTTGTTAGGGTTTGTCCATGTGGTAACCTCATGATAAAGATACGACTTCTTTGCTGGGTCTGTGAAGCTCCGAAGTCCTTTGGGGTGCCGGCACCATTAGTGAGCGTGGGAGACTAGTGGCGGTGGGAACATCGCCCGGAGAATTGGACCTTCTATATGTGGCTGCTCTAAGCTCCGAAGCCCTATGGAATTTAGAGTTGTCTACGTAGCTGATTTTGGACGGATTATGTTGTTTCCTGTTGTTGATGAATTTCTCAGTCTATTCTGCCAAGTTCTCTAAGCACAGGGAATAGTGGTAGGGTCACCCAAGCCTTGAGTGGTACGGGGAGTGTTCTGCGCTCGACCCTTGGTTATTTTGAGAATTCCTGCAAATAATATACCACTGAAATTCCTACGGCAGTACCTGGGAAATTATTATGATAAAGATATGAGTTCTTTGTTGGGTTTGTGAAGCTCCGAAGCCCTTGGGGTGGCGGCATCATTAGTGGGCGTGGGAGACTTACTAGTGGCGGTGGGAACGTCGCCCGGGGAATTGGACCTTCTTTACGTGGCTGTTCTAAGTCCCGAACCCTATGGGATTTAGAGTTGTCTACGTAGCGGATTTTTGAACTGTTTAGGATGTTACTCTTGTTTTCTGTAAATTGTCTATCACTTATTGTCTTTAGATATTAGTAATAAATTGAGTTCTAATTTTGGCTTTGGATAATTGTAGGTATTTGGAGGGGATTTTAGAATTGAATTGTATCCAAGAATCTAGTCGGTTTGGAATAATCGTGGGGTTATTTGCTAAATTTTTGTGAATTGCCTTGAGGCTTTCTAGAGATTTGCAGCCTACAGCCCGTGGTAGTACGGAGTCATTAGTGTTTCGAGGAACTTTCGACTTTAGAAGCATGTCGGTGCTCTATGGCGTAGGTAGGACACTGGACCCGGTTTCCAGTAGCCTAAGCTGAGTTTTGGCCTCAGCAACTGCGTACCGGGTTGATATTTAGGGGTGTGTTCCCGGGCCCCGGTGATCTCTTTGGAATGAAAAGCGTCATGTTTCTCCAAAAAAAAAAATAATAATAAAAAAAGGTGTTTTTTTTTTGTTTTTTTATTTATTTATCGAAATGTGGGGATTGAGCCCTCAAAGGGGCCTTGCCGTGATATACATGTTCTGGGCTAAGGCCCCAGCAAGCCTCGTGCCCGCCCTAAGTGAAGGTGGACCAGCAAATCAACGAGAGCCCGTTTTGTTCAACATTTCATGAAGTGGGGTCCATACAGTTGCTGCACGCCAGTTGGTTGGAGTGCACCGAGTACCAGATCTCTGCAAATGCGGAAGGACCAGGGCCCCATAATTGGTTAGGCCCTGGGCGCATAAACGTGAGGCCGACATTGCATGCTGGACATAGAGGYCGAAAATGCCAATGGGAAACCGGTCCACTATCTGAATCTGGACGCAGGCCTTGATGAAAGAGGCGCAACTGTATTACGTGGGCCCCAACCGCATTGGGCCTGGCCGCCTGGGTACAGGTACTGGGGCCCAGGCGCAGGCTCAAGGGAGGCCGCCCACACGCAATACTGGCATATAGGCAGAGTGGGCGAGTGGGCGGGGAGTTTGGCCATTGCGAGCAAAGCCGGCATGCTGCTGCATTGCGAGTGCAGGTGCTGCGCTGCGCTAGGCTGAGTGAAGGCAGGCTGGCGCTAAGCGGTAGGGCGCAGCCTGAGCACAGGGCACAGGCAGCCATAGCCAGGCTGCATGAGGGCGCTGGAGGAGGTGAGGGCGAAGGTGGTTCTTCGGAAGGTGAAGGGCGCTGTGTGGGATAACAAGGGAGAGTGAGGGAAGAGAGAGAGAGATGTACCTGGTGGCGCCTGGCGCCATTCAAGAGAGAGAGCTACTTCGGGTTATGTTGTTGATGTTGCCCTAATGGGCTTGGACATTGACTCATGACTTTTGCTGTATCATTCTCAAATGGATGGTATCTGGGTTCCAATGTGCTATCTGCTCTTGCTTTGACTACTCAAACTTCAGTGTGATTTTGCAATTGGTATCTCTGTGCTTCGTCTACATTCATGTTCCTTGCAATTTGGTATCAGAGCTGGTTCGATTCACCACTTACCTTGGTGCGCTGGCGTTATACAGACTTGGTGCGTTGACGATGCTTCTTCGCAGTTGGTTCTTTTGACGTCAGGCCGAAACTAGGCGCACGACCTGGGTAGAGAGGTGTGCGTCGGAAGGCTATACGGCTTGGGATGCCGTGGCGACGGCATAATGTATGATTAGTGATGAGAGCATGCTGATGTGGCATTTGGCTGAGGTGGCACTGAATTGCATTGTGGGTGGTACCGAGGCTACGACCGGTCATCAAATGCACATTCGGCTCAATTGGTGAGGCTCAGAAATCTGTGGTTGGGGGCAGCTATCTACAGCCTACAGGTACGTTGATCCCTTACCTTATCTACCCTCTCAATCTCTTCTTACCGCGAGGAAGTGAGTCCAACTTGAGAGTCCTCTCTTTTGGTGAGGTGTCGTGAGCGCTCTACCTTGAGAGACGACATTCTTTACGGCGGCGCATCTGGAAGGAGAAAGGGCGGTGCCTCTGAAGGGCCCTGGTCGAAGCACGTGGGTCACGGTCACCATGCCAACCCAATGTGATTAGTACACGCATGCGATGGCTGCTATGTCCATGAGGGCATTTTTGTTGCGCTGATAGAGGGGTGTGTGGACTGAACAGGCTTATGCAGACGCTCCCAGACCGTTTATAAACATCTCTGGATGGGGATCCGATCTGTCCACTGGCTGTGATCGTCGTCCTGATTGCGACGTTAAATAATTCCTAAGCGACCTTGGGGGCAGTCCTTAAATAAGCCTCTTGATCAGCCAGATCAGTCGGACGTACGGCTTGTTGCACGTGAGGATAAAAAATGGGCAAATCTGGTCATAAGCATGCACCTAGGGCATAGGGGTGGGTCGACATTGTCACACCTAAGACACTGCTGCTCAATGATGCTCATTGGTATGTTGGATTGAGGGGAGGGTAGGTTCCAATTGCCAATTGGTGCTCAACTGTAAACACAACTATATCCACTGTTCATACATCTGCAACATAATTTAGTTTTATTTTTGATTAGTTGGTTGACAGACTGCTAACACCTCACAGACAGCTTAGTTTAGGACTATTGTATACTACCATAGCCAGCTCTATGCAAAGCTGCTGTAAGTGAACCTTTTTTTTTTTTTTTTTTGACGATATGACTACCTTGCACCCCTCATGGAGGTGACCGACAACTTGATGTGGACTATGTTTTTTCTCCTAACATATCCTTTTTGTCTTCTCTCTTACCTCTGATTTCTCCTTTGTCTCTCAGGTTTAACGTGCATCGCAACCTAAGTTCCATCGACGTGGTCGTGGGCTTGTCTTTACTGAGGTCGGAATGGGAGAAGGGCGGGAGGAGGGGCCGGTTGGGCGGCCAGGCATGAGGAAACGCAGGGTTCGGTGTGCCAAGCATGGGTGATGGAGGCGAGAAGGAGTGGGGTAATGTAAGGACTAAGGAGACAAGATTGCCCCCTCCATCTGATCACCTTGTTTGTCTCGCTATCATGATGGAGATTGACCTGACTGTAGAGGCTGTCGACCCTGATGTTTGGCAATACGTATCCCTTGCTTATCCCGGGCTTGGTATGATCGGAACAATCAGACCAGCGCCAGAACTAAAAGAGGTGGCGGAGTGGCGACCGTCTCTAGGAGAAATGGAGCCGGGAGGACCCACCTTCGTCACAGGAGAGATCGATGTATTAAACATCGCCCGAGCCTTGGACCATCGGATTCCACTTCCGATTGGTCATCTACTCTCGATCTCCGAGTAAGCTAATGAGCAGATGCTACATCATTGCAAAGCAAACCGAAAGCGATTCGCCCTCACCCGAACACCGAACGTAAAGGCCAAAAGCCCCACGCCCGATGAAAACCCAACCGACACTTTGGATCCGATACGGGTAGGTCTAATCCAGAAAAAAAAACATTTCCTACTGATTAAACCAATTCCGTGGAAATCCGCAAAATGCGATATTGAAATTTGGGGAATTCCTTACAACGCAATTATAGATTCGGGAGCAACTTTGCTGGCTATTTCACTGAGAGTAGTCGAAAGGGCCGGTTGGAAAAACGTTCTGATCATGCGCACTGAAAAAGATCAGCTCATTTCGGCAGATGAAGAAAAGATCAAGACCGTGGGAAGAATGACCAATGTCGCTTTCCGATTAGGAAAAGTGCACGCGCTTGGAGATGTCGTAGTACTAGACGTTAATACGTACGACGTTCTTTTCGGACTTCCCGCTCTTGTGGCTCTACGAGCAAACTTGGATTTCGAACGAAGATCGATTGTCTGCAAAATACAGGAGGAAAACCCTACGCTGTGCCCATGCGATTGACCCTTCGTACCACCATTAACACGGTCCCACGGGTTTCGCCGATGATGGCAGGGACCCTTCGCATGATTTCCTGGGATGAACTCGCCGATGAAAAGTTATCAACGAATGATGCGGACAGTAGTGATGAAGATGATCCGGAGATCCTGAAATTAGCACGACAGCGCGTTTATTACCCACCGCCCAAAACGATAGCGAGAACGATGCAACTGACCAGCCGAAAAATTCAAAGGACCAAGGCGATGATTTTGGGTGAGCCCCTCATGCAGATTTCGAGGATGGTCGATTCTTTGGAACCCCCTCAGACTCTGTACGAAGGAATCACCCCTCTCCTCACCCGGTATAACGACAAAAGGCATTACTGTGATATTACAGATCTACCCAAATGCTTATTGACATCGGCTAAGGAAGTGAGGTTGTTACGATTGGGGGCGGAAGCAAGTTCTCTGGAACCCCCTGGGCGTCTCGAAGCCGCAACAGACGAACTGGGGATAAAGATCGCAACTAGGAACGTACCATGGAAGGATATTTGCGACGGGGTTACCCCGGAAGGACACGTGGCAATCCGGGAAGAAGATGCCCAGATGATGGCCACGGTGTTCTCCTGGCGATTGGACCATTCATTCATCTCAGCGCCTCCACCCGATGTGGCAAAATAGGCGTGCATGAAACAGATTGACGTTCGGATCAGGAACCAACTATTCGAGCTACATGTTCCAAAGTACGTACCGAATGAAATCCACCAGGTGATTGCAGATATTCTAATGGAATATCAAGGAGCGATTAGTGTGATAGACACCAACATCGGCTTATCGTTAGTAATCCAACATGAGATTCAGACAGGAAATCACTCCCCGATTCATTGCAAACCTTACCGGTATTCGTTGATTGAACGCAAAAAGGCTCTCGAACGAATTCGGGAGTTCGAAGCCAGCGGCTGGATTGAACCCGCTACCGGACCTTGGTCATTTCCCGTAGTATTAGTAGCCAAGAAAAACAGAGCGATTCACATTTGCATTCATTATTGAAAGCTGAATGAGATCACAATCAAAGATGTGTATCCCCTCCCCCGGATTGATGATTTGTTGGATGCGATTGAATGTGCCAATTATTTCAGCAAGTTTGATATTCGGCATGGTTTTCATCACATTCTGGTTAAAGAGGAAGATTGGCCGAAAACGGCCTTTGTGTTGTTTGAGGGCATGTGGCAGTGGGTTCGGTGTCCGATGGAGATTTGCAACGCGCCAACCACATTTCAGCGAGCGATGAACATGACGTTCCAGAATTTCGTCAACAAGACACGACTGACGCAAGGGATGATTAACTTCTGCGTGATCGTGTACATGGACGATATCCTGGTCTATTCGGAAACCTATCACGGGCACGCGCAGCATATCGAATGGACGTTGGGCGCATTGAGGGACGCTGGGTTCAAGATTGCGCTCGAGAAGAGCGAATTTTTCCTCTCGGAAATTTCGTTCTTGGGCTACGTCGTGACACGTGGAGGACTACGGCCGGACTCAAGAAAGGTTGCGGCAGTGAAAGAAGCCCCGGTTCCCACGTCACTGACGCAGGTTCGAGCTTTCTTGGGATTAGCGTCGTAATACCGACGCTTCATCAAGGGCTTCGTCGCGATTGCACGGCCATTAACGAATCTGTTAAGGAAGGACCAGCCTCTCTGTTGGGACGCGGAGTGCCAACAGGTTTTCGCAACCCTCAAGGACGCTCTGGCGACGGCCCCTATTTTGATTCGGTCGGACCCCTCGAAACAGTTCATTCTCATCACGGACTGGCAACCGCTATTTTATCGCAGAAGGGGAGCGATGGTCATGAACACGTCATCGAATATGCGTCACGCACGGTACCGGACGAACGGAGGAACGACTCAGCACCTCAAGGCGAATGCTATGCAGTGGTCTGGGGAATCCAGCACTTCCATCCGTATCTCTACGGACAGAAGTTTCGCCTCGTGACGGATCACGAGCCTCTGCTAACTTTGAAGAAGCTCACCAACTACACGGGCATTATTGGCCGTTGGGCGGTGCGACTGCAAGAATACGACTTCGATATCGTCCATCGAAAGACGGAGCGACACGACAACGCGGACGGGCTGACACGTCTGCATCGACCTGCCAAGGTACCAAAGGGCGAGGAAATTACAGCGTGGAAAGAGCCGGACCTGACCAACGAGCCTAAGTACGGACAAGTGGCAGTCCTCCCACGTGGCAAGAAGTAAAACGGTGGCGATGGGTGATGGAGGTAGCCCCACTACCCCTCTCTCTCCCCTGTCCTCCTCGTCTCTCCTCTCCCTGCCTGATAAATTCTGCTATTTTTGCGAAGCTATCTCCTGCGTATACTCGGTCTCCATGCGTCCTAACAGGGAAGGGTATGTTGATTGGATAGATTGCCGACAGTGTGTTGCATGAGCCCACGGCTCGTGCATCCAATACAGAAACGATAGTAAACCATGGTTGTGCCCCTTATGCCGGACCGACAAGATTTCGACCGAGGCTCGCTTTTTGGATGCCACGTCAGAAGGGTTGGAAAAGACCCGGAAGTTTAGAAGGGCCGAAGTATGGACTGATATTGCCGTGATTGCCACCTTGGTTGACAACCCCCTCCACGATTTCACCAAGGAAGATCGGAGGAGGGCCAACAAGAGGGCTCGGGATTACAGATGGATAGAGGGCAGATTAGAAAAACGGAAAACAGGCGGCAGTGGGATTTGGATGGTTGTGCCGCATCCATTCATGCGGTATGACTGGGTTAAGACGGCGCACGAGGAAAGTGCGGCTCATTTTGCCTTACAAATCACGGAGTCCGCTATCGACAAAAATGAGTGGTACTGGTCCAATATCCGCGACGATGTGAAATACATCGTCGCCAACTGTCAAGTCTACGCTGCTGATAAAGCGTCGATTTAGCCCCCAAGGTCGATAGTGCCCACGGTAGTTGAACGACCATTTCAAAGAGTAAGCATGGATACTACCATCATAGTGGTACCTCCTGACCCTAATAGCTGCGAATATTCAGTCCTATTGGTATTTGTCGACCATTTCTCAAAATGGATCGAGGCGTACCCTTGTCTCACACGACAAGCCACGAAAATCACGCGATACGTCAACCGTTTCCTCGGGATGCATCAGGATACGGAAGAGATCCTAACCGACAACGGGGCTGAACTCAGAGGGAGAGGTGCTAAGAAATCTGGTCCTACATGGCGTCGCCATACTGAACACTGCACCCCACATGTCACAATCCAATGGGCTGGTCGAGAACGCTAACCGGGTGATAAAGACAGCATTGCGACGAAATATTGTGGCACGGGATCCAAGGCCCTGGCCCGATATCGTCGATCACATCCTGGCGGTCCACCGGGGAACGCCCCACGAATCGACGGGGTTAAGCCCCTTCCAATTACGGACCAATAGCGTCGCTTGTGTTTCGATACCAAGCCTCCCAGATGAGTCTACATTGAGCCGACGCAGCCCGACGGCCCACCAGGGCCACGGCTCGGGACAAGGCCAAACGACACCTAGAGCTAATGGAACGGTCACTGCCCAGGCTAGTCCGAAGACGACAGAAAATGACCGAACTAGCCCAAGGCCGACAGGTTCGAAGCTATGAGGCCCGAAATGGGAATGCGGGTCCGCGGTCCCAGTACAAATTGGGGGACATGGTGCAGGTAAGGAAATGTGCTCGCCAGGGTAAGCTAGCACCACGATTCTTCGGGCGATATCGGGTGATCGACCTCGGGCCTAACGGCGTGGACACCGTGCGTCTCGCCCCCGAGGTCTCTGGCAGTCGATCGGCCCGTCCGATCACACGCCACGTGTCCTATCTTCGCCTCCTCCCCTCGACTCCGTCTCCCTCTTCATCGGCCTCCCCCTTAGAGGAAGCCGACGACAACGATCTTGTCTCTTCGGCATCTCCCTCTTCCTCTTGCCCCTTCTCTGACACCCCGTCACCTCCGCCATCGCCATGAGCTTCGCCACCGAGCGGGCTTTCGGTGATCAGTTGCTAATGCCACGGGGAGAGATCTCAGCCATCCGCCAAGTGCATCATCCGCGGATCAGCCCCGACTTCTTGCGCCTTGCGCAGTTCTTCTGCACCTCGGGTGTGTACGGCGCGGCAAAGTTCCGGTTCACAAGCGATCCCCAAGTGGTGGTGCTGGTCGAGGCAACGGCGTTCCAACGGTGGGCGACTCCGGGTATTAGCCACGTGTCTACCGTGGTAGTCTTTAGCGGCGACATCACCACTTTCGATCCGGCGCGACAAGCCGCCATCAAGAGCACCTTGTATAAGTGGGGTCGTGATCTGGCCATTGATTGGGATCAACGGCTCACGAGGCACGGGGACGAGTGCTATCCTGTCGACGGCATCGAGGTCAACACGCTGCGCACAACGCTGCGCGAGCCACTTATCGTCCTCCCTGAACTTGCCCCCTTCCAGCCGCGCAGATGAGCCGCGCGCCGATCTCAACATTTTCGCCTCCCTCGCTCTTCCCCATCTTCTGGCAGTCCTCTCACTACCCCCGTCTCTCTTTCTGCCTGGAGCCTCTGACAGTACCCATCGTTGATCCGGATCGTTGGAGGTTGTGGCATGCATAATTCGTTGAGCTCTCGTTCTGCCTGCTACGAGTGGATTTGAACTGGACGTGGGAAGGCGATCAGAGGCCCGTGTCAGAAACTGTGGAGCTGCTCGTCATTCAGGCGTGGAGAACTAACGTGGCGGGAGACCTTCTGGGATTCGTCAACACAAAAATTCCCATGAGAAATGAAAGTTGAAAAAACATGCCATAAAAAAAAAATTCTTCATATTTATAAATTATCATTCCAATGTTTGTCCAATTCTAAAAATACCAGTTTAATTTGATAAGTTCCCGTCTAAATATGAGTTTTCCCTTCCAAGTACATCTATTTGTTCAAGATGGAATGGAAGTCTGGACGAGTTTATGAAATATTTTAATTAGACTTTCATTCTACTACAGCAAATGTCGTCTAATTTAGATTGGATTAACCTATTTATGATTGGAAATCCTTACTTAGAATGGAAGTCCAATTAAAATATTTCATGAGCTCATCCGGACTTTCATTCCATCTCTAGCATGCAGTTCAAATAAGAAGGGATACCCATTTCTTGGAAGGAAAGTTTTCAAGTAAGACGGAAAATTTTAAAATTGGAATGACATTTTTAAAGATGAAATGAAAATTTAAAATTTAGAATGTAATTTTACTCTAGAATGATTATTTAATTCTGGAAAATTTTTCTGTTGGTCTTTGGAGCTGTGGATCGGGGATACCGATCACGGATCGTGCGCGAACTTACGATCGTGATCGCGCGACTGGCCGACAAGCTCCCCCTCGATATCGTCTCTTAGAGTGACGAAGAGCCTATGCCGCATGTCCTCTCAAGGACTCTTGCCCGGAGCCTTCAGTGGTCGGCTTGTATCGAGGAGCGCTGGGCGGACGACCGCTTCCCATCTCGCAGCGAGTATCTAGACGTCCACAACCTAACTAACCCCCGCTTCTTTCGGCAACCAACGGCGTTCGAGTGGGCAGTGCTGAGGGCAGAGGAAGAAGCAGAAGAAGAATCGGAAGGAGAATTAAGGAGAGAGGCCGGAGAAGCGGCGGCCCGGTTGACCGAGGACGAGGAAGAGGAGCGCGAAGCAGAAGAAGAAGAAGCAGAGGGGGAGACTTCAGAAGAAGAAGAGGAAGTCGCGGAGGGAAAACGGCCAGTGATCGACCCCACACTGAACGATCCTTCCAAGGATCCCGAGCCGCCCAAGCCGGAACATGGGGACCTTGCTGCCACGACCTCGAGCGCCGCGACAACAAGGCGTTGACCCCGATCCCGATCCTCATCTCCCTCCGCCTCCGCCCGTCCCCCAATTCGTCAACGTGTCGACGAGGGGCTTCACCCTTCGTCCCCGATCCATATACCACCGTCCCCTTAGCCATCTCTCTTTCAATCAGTATCTTCATCGCGTCGTCTTCCCCCGTAATCCCTTCCCCATCGCCACCTTCCGACACTTCTACTCCGCCCGTCCCCCAATTTGTCAACGTGTTGATGAGGGGCTTCGCCCTTCATCCCCGATCCATATACTACCGTCCCCTTAGCCATCTCTCTTTCAATCAGTATCTTCATCGCGTCGTCTTCCCCCGTAATCCCTTCCCTATCGCCACCTTCCGACACTTCTACTCCGCCCGCCTAGAGCTGACTGTCCATCCCCACCCTTTCGTTCGGTGCGCCGTCCCCGATTACCCCCTCCTCGTCCTACTCCTTAGTGCTGCGTGGCGAGGCTGTAACCACATAGAAGTTTACTACATCGTCACGGTGACATTCCCCTCGTGCGAAGACCGTGATCGGTTTCGCACCGACGTCCTCCGAACCCTCGTCTCCCTTTACCCAGACTACCTCGCTTCCCTTTTCCGCAGTGGACAGCGATTCCCCCGCTTTCATCGCATTGTCCGCTTTCAGGATCTTCCCCACGACCTCACCGCGATCGGGCGCTTCATACCCGAACTTACGATGGAGCCGCCTCGCCCTCCCTCATACGAGTATCGCCTTCCTTTCCCCCTTCCGGTTAATTATTGATGCAGCGGTAATGGACGCGTGTCACGGCGACGACACGAGAAAGATCCCGTCCTTGGATCATCAAGAGCCCAATCTGAGGAATTAGTAGAAGAGCAATGTTGCCACGTTGGACGACGTCCACACGCAATTGAACGGTAAGTGGCATAGAGAGAAGTGCTCCGCGTGTCGATCGATTAGAGAAATCGACATGTGTCAACAAGCAAGCAGGACCTTGCTAATATTGGAACCCCCTGGGCGTCACATATGTGACGAAGCACTTTCTGTAACGCGCGATTTTCTGCGCGGTTGCAACGAGGGGTCCTAAGCTGGGAAGGTTGGGCCAATTACGGGAGATCGGGATCGGTGGAAAATTGCATCAGTGCCCTTGCTTTTTCGTCCTTTTCGTTGCTTCTTTTCATATGGCTGGGTTCAGAGCTGGGTGTGTCCGGGGACGACCGGTTGATTGATTGGTCGGTTGATGGCTGGCGCGCCACCACTCGCGCGACTAATAAATGTTGACGTCGTTTCTTCCGTTTCGGTTTCGGTCTTTTGGGCGAAGACATTGCGCGGGAATTTGCCTCGTTCTTTTTAAAATTTTCTTTTTGAATTTTGTCGAGCCCCGATAACTCTTGGAATTTCGGACTTTCCCCCTGAAGTTCGTGTTTTTCGCTTTTTCGCATTAGATAGGAATTTTGGATTTCAGTAATTAGGACTTTTCTGCCGCGCGGCGCCTTTTGTCTACGCGCTTCTTCATGCGGCTGCAATGGTATTCGGATTAGTGGGCACCCTTAATCGCGTGTGTAACTGTAATTTTGGGCGGGCGCCATCGTAACTGTATCTTTCTTCTTGCACTTCGTCTCTCCCGCCTTCCCTCTCTTTCTTTTGCTGTGATTTTTGTAAGCCGCGGCTTGCATGCTTGGATCGATGCGTGGAGAAGGGCTACGTCCCCCACGCCGTGGCCTGATCATGCAGAACGAAGGCACTCCCTCTCTAATCCCCGTTCTAAGTCTTGGTAATTCCGTGTTCTTCGCGCATGCATGCACGCTATAAAATCCGGCTGCGCGATTAGTTAGCTCTCTTAACCTGTTGTTGGAAGCTCGGGGTTGCGTGATCAGGAAGGGTCGGCACACGAGCGAGGAAAGAGGTGAGTAGAGTAGGAGTTGGGCGACCCGACGGGTTGGTGCCGAACGCGCGGGATTGACGTGGGCCACGACGGACTGTGGGCACGGGTGAATCCAACGGGTGCAGGAGGACTAAGCGGGGTGATGACTTCGTGGGTTGGTGCGTGGCGACGGACTGTCCACATCGGAGAAGAGAGAGAAGAGGAGGAGAGAGAGTTGAGGTCGATGGACGCGGGTTTGCTGTTTCTTTGTCTCTTCCCCCTCTTCATCTGTGTACATACATTTTGATTGTGGCTCCGGGCGGTTGCCCGTTCCTGTTTTTCGTCTCGACTTTCTGGAATCTGGACTTGGGTTTTTGCTCACACTTGTCTTTGCGATTTCCGTCTCGATTGCATTATGTGTATGATTACTGGATGTATGGATGCTATGCCTGCTTGTCTATCTTTTGCTGAAAATCCTTGTCCTTGCTTTTGTTTGTGACGAATCATCGCCTGCACCTGATACARCTGTAGAGAGGATAAGAACTTGGCCCCGATAGCGATTTTTGTTCTCGTTGTTGCTTGGGTTGTGGTGTGGTTGCATCTCGCATAACCGAACCTACGGAGCCATTAGACAATCCGATGTCGGGTCCTGCGAACACCGCGCGCAGACACGTGTAAACACGATCCTAATCGCGCGTCTACACACATCCCCGTGCGTCGATCCGCCCACCCAAAAAGATTCGCGGCGAAACCATCATCCCGCACGAGCACGCTGAGGAGCAACTACGTTCGCCCGTCCTACACGTGCTCGTGCGCAGTGACGATATCCCGACCAGAGCTATCCCATACACGATGATACCATGGCGCGATCTTGGAGCTCAGACTCATCCTACGACCCGGATTACTTCACCCCTTGGATAAACGAACTCCTAAGGCTGCGATACCCCTGCCACACGAAGAATTGACTGTGTCCGCGGGAATTCCACTGCGCCACCACAAGCGACCCCCGGTGTTCTGATTTCCCTTCCCCCGACCATTCCTACTACTTCACCCACCCGGGATTTGTCGTCATCACCACCAGTTTCCCTCCTTTTCGCCTCCTTCTCCCGTATCATCAACTCAGCGTCGTTCCGTGGCCGTCCATAGCCCCTTATTGGCCCAGCACGCCTTGCGGGAATGGCCGACATAGCGGCGAGCGGAGAACCCCGGAATTCCGAAGGCCCCACCCAAACACGCAGCGGCCTGCGCCACGTGGTGGCCCCCGACGGCCCAACTTTTCGGGACCGCCTCCTACGAGGAGGGACTTCCCCGCAAACCGCCGCCCACAGTAGCCCGGCCCCATCGGGCCTTGAAGTCCCACGCGCCCCTTGCTTGTCTAATTGCATTCATACCCCTAAGACTCCCCCACTTTTCCCAAAAATCATTGGCACACCCCTTTTCGCACTTCCAGGCCTACATCCCACTCCGATCAGGAAGCCGCGCCGGGCGTGAGGTTGGGCGTCACACCACCTCTTTTCTTTTGGGGAAGAAAGCTAAAAGAACCCGTTTTCCAGGGTCCGCCCCGCTCGCTCCGTGTTATAAAATTTGGATCCCACATGCCCTACTTCTGCGGGACTTTTCCTAACGGAGCGGCATTATCTTGTGGCGCCTGGAGGATCCAACGGCCTGCACATCAGGGGGAAAAAAAGGAAGAAAAAAACAATGGCTCCTTCTTTCACCGTGCAGGGTACGGGGGTGGCTTCATTTGTTTTTTGAAAGAACTATGGTTCCTCAAATCACGCTCACACTGCCACGTACTAGGCTGTTTCCACTTCTTCGAAAAAACAGGGCCACCTCCAGCTCTCGCGGAAAGTGGTGGGATCCCAAAATTTACCGAAAAGTGCCTTGCCTATAAGAAGTGGGATCAGGCCCTTAGCCTTATCTTGACACGTGAGTTGCCGTGCTATGACTCCCCCCAACCCTTTTTTTTGTTTTTGTTTTTTGTTTTTTTTTAACCAAAACCCCCCTACAATGTTAGTGATGTTAATAAAGGCAGACACCACTAACACTTGGCGTCGTTGGCGAGCGGCTCCTTTCCATTGGTGGGGAGCTGCACCTGCTGGAAACCGGGTCCAGCGTCCCTAGACAACTTACAAAACAAGGTATAGCTTGTGCTGGGAACCGGGCCCAGCGTCCCTTCTGTTCATATGAACTGAGTATGAGAATAGAAAGAGATTGGCATTTTGTGCCTCTTCACCCTGAACGGGCGCCATATATGCTTGGTCACCTAGCACTTGAAATCTACTAGAGTTGAACTTCACAATTTGCATAAGAAGGGGAATATTGGCATTGTTATTCCGAGTCCGGCATAAACCAAGATCTGGGAACGAAGGTCAGTCCTGCAGGGGGAAAGGGATCTAGAAATTCTGATAGTGGTCGCATTGGAATGGTAGGGTCAATATTACTCCAATCATTGAAGATTAGCTTGTAATTCCTTGGCGGCTCATCCTGGTCGCTGTCTTGTGTTCCTTCCCATTTCACTTGCCCCAACTTTCCTCCTTGTTCCCCTCCAAGCCAATTTTGAGTGAATGTTTGAATGTGGTGCTTAATATCCCTTTTTGTTTTAAAGTATTTGAGTTTCTCTTTCAGTACTTCCCATCTAGTGGTAATTTCTACTTGAACATGTTGTTTGATGGTTTCTGTAAATCTTGGTTCATCCAGCGGCCTAGCTCAGTTGGTTAGGCATGCAAGTGGCATTCAGGAGGTTGTGGGTTCAAGCCTCATGATCGCCTGCAGCGCACTTAGTGCCAACGGACTGTGATAGTCCTCTGGATACCCCTGATCGGTATTAGCGGGGTCTATGACCAACACGGGTGTGAGTGTGAGCGCGAGTGGGTTGTGTGTGGTGTGTGGGAGAGTGTTGGCCATTGCCTCTGCTGCTACTCGATGAAGGGTGGGGGACAATGAGAAAGGGAGGCACAACTACTGGCAGGTCTCGGTCTTTGTGTTAGCCAGACCCCCACTGGCGGCCCCAACCCTATACCCTAACCATTAGGGGCAAGGGGCAACATGAAATCTCCCCTTCACAAAGACAGGAAAAGTATGCTGGCAGGGGTCCCCTCTAGATAGTCTTTGGAGTAGGTAGTGGAAGGTAAACAAAAACAGAAGTTGAGAGAAGAATATAGTAAAAAAAAAATAAAAAAAATTTAGGTCATCAAGTCGGGCGCCTTCCATCTCATAAGTACATCTACGTGTCTATAGTGCCCAGATGACTGCTCTTCTTCCAATTGTGAATAGATTCGATGTGAAGCTATCTATTTCAATTGGGTTCCAGGACTCCAGCAGGAGCGCTTTCCAGTTCCATGGCTAGGGGAGAGATGTTTCTATCTGGTTCCAAATCCTATCCCACCATCGCCATAGCCATATAGAACCTAGACACCGCATGAAAATATGTTCTATAGTTTCCAGAATGAGTTTGGATGGGAATGCTGATTTGCAGAACTTACACTAGGGTAGGGCTATTCCTCTTTGTTCAAGAGAGGTTCTGTCAATAATCCAGTCGTTTGTGGGTAAACAACGATGAGTAATTTTCCACTGTAGTGATGCAATTTTAGCCGGTCTAGATTTTATGGTCTGGAACCATTTAACTGGGCGCAACTCTTTTTTGCTTACATTAAGGTGCCTCATCCATCGGTCTTCTATTTTATCCTTTATATTCACCTTGGGGCGAAACATCCTGTAAGTGGATTTGACTGATAGTGTATGGAGCATTCTGGTATGAGAACAACCCTTGGCGGACTTGGAAGACCAAGACCAGCTAGCCGTATCAAAGGGGAGATGAGAAATGGGAGTGTTCGGTTTATAGGCCAACCATTTTTCTTGGATTGTTAGGACTCTGATCCTAAATAAATTAATTTTTTCTTAACCATCCTGTTAGCTGTTGTGGACTTATTCTCAGGTAACCATCTTCTCCCAGGTTAAATAAGGATAGTAAGATGTCACCCGTAGTTCGAACCTCCTCCACCTTTCCAACTAATCCTGGTTGATCTGTCAAGGATACCCAGTCACATGAAATTAGTATGGACCATTTTTTCAGGATTCTAACCCAATCCCATGAAACTATATCAATTATTTGTTCCGGGCTTCTTTCTGATTGTGGCAGTATCTTAGTCTTTCATGAAGGTGCGCCGTTTCAATCCAGTCTTTGCCCTCCGTATTTCAGATATCCCTAACGCGTGTAATTCCTCTTTTGATGCACCCTTTCCAGGATGAATCAAAACAGTTTAGGGTATAACCTTGAGAATCTCTAATGAATGTGTTGTTGAAAAGTGGTTGTTGGCAAACCTCTTCCCATCTATCCGGAGCCGTCTTATCTGGGAGTGGCAGTTTCCTCCCTGTTTTCAGCGGATCAATCTAAATGGGATCTCTAACTAAGTCTGCCTTGGCGGCTTGACGGTCTGAGGGTGCCAGGTTTTGGGGAGCATTTGGAGTACCTCTCGGGAGTGACCAGCATCTATTCTCCAACCACATGAGGGAGTCTATTAATTTTGAGGTGGGTGGGGCTAGTCTTCTTATTTGTTCACAAGCTAGCATGCTCCAAGTGGTTTGAGGATTGAATCGTAGGCGCTTAAGCCATTGTATGGACAAGGCCATTGCTTGGGTGTTGGGAGCAATAATGCCTAGACCTCCTTTCGCTTTAGGTTGGATAATAGTTAACCATGCCACTCTACTAATGATGTTTTCACATTCATGATTCCGACGCCAGAGAGGCTGCTAACTGTCTTTGTAATACTTTTATGGTGACTTTATCCAGAGCCCATATTGCTGATTTATACCAAATTGAAGCAAGAACCACGTTGTTAATCGTTAGTGTTCTTGCGAGTAGTGAAGTGTGTTTGTCCTTCCATAGTTCTAGCTTTGAGTGTGCTTGTTGTATGATCGTGGTATTATTGGAAGCAGGTTTGCCTAGCGCGGAAAGAGAAATCCCTAAGACCCTGATTGGTGTATGAGTAGGGAGCCATTAAATTAATCATTGGTCTCTCTGGAAGCCTTCCTCCTTGATAGTGAATCCACCATCCCAGTGTTTTGTTCCCCTAGTTAACTCGCATATCTGAAAGTTTGCAAAATCCGTCCATGATTCATTGAATTGCCTTAAGATTTTCTTGTGAGGCATCAACCATCAGGGAGAGATCATCAGCGAAGAGAGAGCAGACCGGTATAGCTTCCTCTGGTATAGAGGTCACTTATATGCGTTTTATATCTTTGTGTTGGCGGAGATTAGCCGCCAGAGCTTCCATAATGATTATAAAAAAGAATGGGGCAATTGGGTCCCCTTGCCTTACTGATCTCTGTAACATTATAGGAGGGGCCACATTACGATTGACCATGACTCTCGTTGTAGCATTCTCATGTAGAATCTTAATCCATCGTCTGAAATTTGGACCAAAATTAAATTTAGGCAGACATTTATCCAGAAAAAAACAATCTACATGATCATATGCTTTCTCAAAGTCTATGAAAATAAAAACAACGTTATGCTTAGATTGACGCGAGAGTTTAATTAGTTCGTTGATTAATAAAATATTATCCTGAATATTTCTTTCTTGAATAAAACCTGTTTGGGATGGGTGAATTATATCTGCTATAATTTTGTTTAATCAAATTGTGAGAATTTTTTTGATGAGCTTATAGACCACAATGAGAAGTGTGATGGGACGGTAATTACGAATGTTACATTTGTCCCTCTTTTTGTAGAGCAATGTTAAGACTCTTTGTCCCACAATTTCTCCCATCTGACCAGATTCTCAGACATTATAATAGAATTGCATTAGATCTTGAGAAATAAAATCTCATAGGGTTTCCGAGAATTCCTTTGGTGGTCCATCAATGCCTGGCGTCTTTTCCTCCTCCATAAGCATCAAAGCACTCCACACTTCTTCCTCAGTAAGAGGTAATTTCATCTGTTCTTTTTGTGATTGAGCAAGAGCTTTGGTCATTGGCTTCAAAAATACATCAATCTCTTTATTTCTTTGCTCCACAGGAGAGTTTCGTGTTTCTGATAAAAAGAGGTTTTGAAAAAATTCTCTGGCAATTTTGGTGCACTCTGATGTAGAGGTGGCTAGTTGGTCATTTGTCCTATGAGGGTGTGAAAGAGCTTTTATAACTGTTCTTCCAATCCGAGCTCTAGTCGTGGCAAAAAATCTTGCATCCATATTTTCCTAAGTGACTAGTTGTCTTAGTTTACCCCTGATCCTGCCCCATAACAACGATACTCCATCTGAGAGAGAAGGTGATCCTGTAGTGTTTGAAGTTCTTGAGCTAATTTAACATTGTCCTCGTCCTTTGGATTGTCATCTTCTAAGGTTTGAAGTTGTTGGATTCGCTGGTATGTTCTTGTTTCGTTTGAATATCTGTAGGCTGCTAGTAGTTTCGAATATTCGTTGCATTTACGCCCTAGAAAAACTAGACCGTTGTTGAACCATGTAATATCATCCTGAATAAACGCTTTTTGTTGATGCCAGATAGTCTAGATGTCCTTAAGATATGACCTGAAACTATCTATTTTAAGGTGAGATGTGTTTAGCTTGTAGAAACTCTTACCTTGATCTGTTTTTTTCCTAAAGGAGAGGATGACTACACACATGGCGTGGTCTAGTCCTGCTAGGGGACTCTTGGGGAAAATCTCTGCGATTTGTAGAGAACCTTCCAATTCTTCTGAAATGAGTATTAAATCGATTCCTGATTTGGAAGCCGACATATTCTGACTTTTTCGAAAGCATGTGAAGGAGCGGAGAGTGGGGTTCAATCTTCTGAAAGAGTCAAACAGATTGAAGGATTGAATTAGATTGGTAATCATTGCTTCATCTGCTTCCACATAGGCAGGACTCAGGTTGAGAATCCTCCATCGATCCAGGAATCGATCAAACGCGACGTTGAAATCCCCAGTCATGATCACTGGTACACCCACCGGAAGTTTAGGAATGAGAGATTCAAAAAGTTTTTGACGATTACCAATCTCATTTGGTCCATAGACACATAGGACAATGACTATTTCGAGTTCCAACATTGTCAGGATATATGCCAATCTCCATTCTTCTTTATCCACCTCCCAGTAAACTGGTTCTAGTTTGGAACCTGGCGGAATCCATATTGCTACCCCCACACTTCCTAGGTGAGGTGCGTGGGCTCTGAAGGTTGTGTGAGGCCATATCAGATTATGACAATGATTATGAGATGTTGAGTCCATTAGATGTATTTCTTGGATACAAATAATATCAGGCCATTGTTTTCTCCCAATTCCTTTAAGTTGGTCATAAATGGTTTGTTTCTTCTCAAACTTAGCTGACGCAAGTCCACTAACATTCAAGGATTTCAAATCTAAGTCTGTTTGTCTTTTCACAAATTTCCAGGTTTTATCATTATTGTATAAGGCATCCAATACCTGAAATTTTTCCACTTTACAGTTCCTTCCAAAATTATCCCGACAGATCAGTTGTTCTTCCCCTAAGGAAGAGGCGTAGAGAACGTAACTGTTACATCAATTGGGTCTTCCTGCCATTGGCCAAGATTCATCAGGCCTCCTAAGGTTCACGTGTGTTGACTGAGGTGGCGGACCAGTAGTGTTCCAACATCAGTTTCAGACCAGAAACTGTTTGCTTTGATTTTCATTAGCCGAAGTTTCATCAAGAGGTCCTGATTGAACCATTTGAGTTCATGTACTTCTCCTTTCTTCTTCACTTCCTTCCATCCGGAAACTGCCACATTTCTTTGTATATAGAGTTTGTTGCTTTGGGACCAACAGAACGGTCCCCTGCTATCATTGAGGATGCATTCAGTCCATATTGCCTCTGAGATTTCCCGTTTTTTCCATCATTACCACTTATGGACATATCTTTATTCCCACCACCTCGATTTGGTTGAACTTTCGTAGATATTCCTTGTTTATTTACCTCAGAGAGCGCAAACTTCCCAGACTGAGAAGAGTGGCGTTGTTGCCGATGGTGAGATTGACTCTGCTCTGAGGTAGACGGTGGATGAGAGGGAGGAAGCCAGTCCTGTGACGGGCGGGGAGATTTGTGAAAATCACTTCTCCCTTCCCACACCCATCCCACCGGTTGCCCCGCATGATTGAGTTCCTCACGGTACACCCATCCTTCATGGCCTGGAACTGCTGGAATCCATTTGTTAGGTCTTTGAGGATCCTTTTTTAGGTGTCTGTCCGGGGGAATCGCATGATGGGGGTGTTGTGTACATGCATAGTCTGTATGCAGGTATCCATAGGCTTTACACTTAAAACACTAAGGTCTGAATTTGTGAGTCGTATGAATCTGGTACACCTTCCCTCCCAGTTTAAAAGGAATGGTATCATCTAGTGAAATTACTTGTTCTTTGGGAAGATCCAATGCCAGCATTAGATAATCATCTCGTTTGGCCACGTAGGAAGGCAGAGGGTTGATAATATCAACTGTCTTATACTGCTGACCAAAATCATGTATGAAAGACGCTTGGATTTCTATTGGGATATGTCTGAATTCTACCCAATAGAAATCCTTCATCATCTGTTCCCTCTTCTCTTCCGGTCCGACCTTTCTTGGCAGCCATGGATAGATTCTGACTTCGGATCTGTCCCAAGACTTTTTTTTTCATGCATCCATTTTCACTTTATCTTTTCCAAATAGGTTGAGAATCGTGAAAACCGTAAGGGTAATTGGTTGAATTAAAAAAAATTCATTTACACCTTCCGGTCCTTCTCTCAATGATTCTAATTTTTTACATATGTATTTTATTTTATCGTTGCCCGACCTGTAGGCAGCGTCATCATAAAATATCAAATTGGTGCCGTGTTTGGTGTATACTTGGTCTCGTTGAGCCAATTTGTTTTGCGGATAAGCCTTCATTAGAGTTTTCCTTCTTCCTTGGTCTATGACTAAGTGCTCAGATGACTGAAGAAACAGGGAGAGAAAATACGCCCTTGCTGAGGACAGGTTCCCAAGAGGGACCTTCAATGCTTCTGCAGGAGATCCAGCTGGGTCAATCGCTAGACGCTGGATGATCAGCGTTTTGTTTTGCAGAGTCTCCCTCACCTTCTGCGCCCATGAAGGATGTCGTGCCACTTGTCCAGTCACCTTATCTGTGTTCTTCTCATCAAACTCTGCAGTTGAGGAAGGTGGTTTTTTTTGCATCCTTTCGTCTTCAGTGAGTATCTCATCATCATTTATTCCATTACTTCCATCATCATCTTCCCTCTTTTCTCTCTCTTCTCCATCATCACTTTTTATCATAATGAGATCATTTTCTTGTGTTGAGGATACACTGTTGGTTGTGTTTCTTTCCGGCTGTTTGTCTTCTCCTGTTTTTGTGATGTCGTGGTTCAAGGAAGGGAAGTCACCATGGCTTAGGGGAGAGGTATCAACAACCATTGACGACTCTTGAGACCCCTGTTTGATTGTCATCTTTCCTCGTGTGATCCGTAATGGACTAATGGCCATCAATCTCTCCTTCTGATTCTCTGTGTGACCACCCATTCTCCTCGAATTCCAAGCTGTGGGCACTACCCCAGGCCAGGTATAAGGTGTTTGACCAATCTGCTTCATCATTGCGTGCCTCATTGCTCCTTGGTAGAAGAGCAATGAACTCGACCCTTTTGCGCGTCTGAAGTTGAGATTCATTGTGACTTCCTCTTTTTTGGATCAGGCAAATATAATAGTCATGCGAATGTTATTACAGCTAAGCAACAATAATATAAAAAATCCAAAAAATGATGATTCTTTGTGATAACTGATAGCTGATAATTAGTCGATAATTAATGATTTTTAGACGTAAAAAACCAGCGGAAGGAAAACCAGGTTGGCGAAACAGTAAAACTCATAGTGAAACTAATTCGTTATCCCTTCTTCCTCGGCTAGTCTTGTGCTTCTGCGACTAGGTATCCCCTATCTCATGCTGCTGTTAAATTATGTTGACAGTCTTTGTGAATGTTGTAAGGTTGTCACTTGATCGGTTGAGTAGGGGACCTGCAGCACACATTTATTTTTAGAAAATTAGGTGTCGGTCAGACACATGTTGTGGTAGGACTCCAACAGGGAGTTGTAGTGCAGATAGTGTTTGCCTAACTTATGAGTGGGTCAGACACCGATGAGGGTAGAGTTGACGATGCGAGGCTGACACGTTCGAGACTCACTCAGGGTCCCGCACGTGTTTCAAGCCCTACGACCAGGAGACGAAAGACAACTTCGTGCCGAAGTTAGAGCCCGTGCTTACGCAACAGCGAGGGAAACAACACTAGTTGCAAGTCAGGCGTTGACAGCAACAAACGCTGCAGCTAGGGAACGGGCAGCAGCAGCCAGCGCAGCAGCAATGACTACTGCTGCAGCCTCCTCTGCTGCATCCTCGTCTGGGACCCTGTTGGGTATGCCATCTGGGTCCACGGGTACTTTCCGATCAGTAGGTTCTAGTCAGTCCACAAGTCAAATGGCGGGCTCATAGTTCAGTCCGTTGACCCCACGCGGAAGGGAGCTACTAGAGCTCCAACAAGTCGAAAGGATCCGCGCTCGGTTAGAGAGGGAACTGAAGCAAGCTACAGATAGAGAAAAGGAGGTCAAAAATAGAACAGCTAGGCTTGATACATTAGAGGCAGACAAAGCTGCATTAGAGGGTTTGGAGGAGTCAGCAATGTCTGACCAAATGAAAGTGTTGAAGGTCAGTGTATTGTCGCTGCATGCACACACGGATAGTAGGCTGGATTTCATGTAGAACTCCTTGGACCTTTTGGAAAGGCCAGGATTATGGCCAGCAGCACAGTCGTCGTTGCCGTTAACGGCGATGTGATGCCCTTTCTCGGTACAAGCTGGCACACAACCAAGTGGTACGTCTGCAGCAACTGCACAGACTGTTACTTCTTCTTCTTCTGGTCCAACAGTGATAGCTACACAATCACCGCAACAAATTGTTCCACCACAGAGACAACAACAAGGTCAATGGTACCCAAAGACCCCAATGAAACCGCCCCTTGCCTTCTCTGGTGAGAAGAAGGACGAGGAACTCAACACTTGGTTGATAATTGTTCCAATGTGGGTAAGGGCAAAGAGGACTTTGCAGGAGGAGGAGGTGATTACTGCTGCATCTTACCTTGAAGGTAAGGCAACCAAATGGCTGGATGGGATAGTAGCGAAGGCCGGGTTCAGACGACGCATGGCAGATTGGGGTAAAACCCTCACTTTAGAGGAGTTCTTGGACATGGTAAAAGCTCGCTGGCATAATCCGCAGCAGGCACAAATTGCCACTAGCGTGATGTTGAAACTGGACCAACGTAGGTACAAGTCTGTCAGAGAGCTAACGTCTACTGTGGAGAACCTCATCGTTGTGCCTGATATACGCTATGATGACCATGTCTTGTTGACCATGTTTCTGAGATGTCTGCCCTAGAATTCAGGACCTTACCGGCCAGCGAGGCTCGTCTCGAGTATCATACCTTTGAGACCTTCTTTAGAAAGGCCTTAGACTTAGAGGTTACTCTAGGAAGTGCTCAACCTACTCCAGTAGACGGAAGGAAGAAGAAGAGTCCACAGGAATGGAGAAAGAAGGGTAGTAGATTGATGATGGTTGGGTCCGATGAGACTCAAACTGAAATCGACGAACTTACCGACCTGATGGACAGTCCAGAGTACGACGGCGAGGAAGTCGCTGAGGCCCGAGGTAGCACCCTCGCCGCAGTAGTAAAGACTAAGGCAAGTGGCCGAGGTAAGGGCAATCAAAAGAGTCAAGGGCAGAACGCCTCCAATCAGTCCAGGAAGTGTGGCGGGACCGCCGAGTGCGTGGTGCTTGCATTAACTGTGGTGAATACGGACACACCCAGTAATAGTGCAAAAACGCAAAGGTCATGCAGAAGATACCCCCTAAGGGAGGGGTACCTTCTTCCCAGGCTGGGACCAGTTCCAGTTCGGGAAACACTTGAGGCCGGTGGAAGTTTTAGCTGCTTCTACTCATGGTGAAGTGGGCCAGATACCCTCCGCACTTCATGAGATGGCTATAGCTAATGACTCTTTAGTCACCCCGCAGACTCATCTAGACCAAATTATGCTCTGTACGTTGGATGTGTCTGAGGCCTTAGAAGATTTAGAAAGTGAGTGGTCAAGCAAGGACCCTCGCGAATCTTGGGTGGCACTAAGTAGAGGTCCTAGAGGGGAACATTTCGTCGTGGAAGTTGCTGTAGGAGGCCGCAAATGTGGTGCCTTCGTAGACATCGGCTCCACGCGGAATTATATAAGTCCCGACTATTTGGAAAGGCTGCACCTAGAGGACCGGGTACAACACCTTAGTAGACCGGTAGCATCTACTTTGGCCAATAAGGAGCGCATGGTAGTCACATACTATGTCAAGGATGTAGTCTGTACTTTGTCCTATGGAGGAGGGAAACTTAATTATAAGATTTCGTTCCCGGTTAGCGACAACTTACCATTTGATATGCTGCTAGGAATGTACTACCTTGAGGTTGACTAGGACAAGAAGGTGCTAAAGCATAAGTTGCCTGATGGAAGGATCATGAGGCTAATCAAGTATAAGGCTAGTAGGTTACTAGAATCCTATGGCTGCTTGTGTGCATCAACGTTCTAGAATTATTATAAACAGAACCAAGAGGAGGATATGTACCTTGTGTACGTCTCTGAGAAAGGCGAGGCCGTTAAAACACCCCCAGAGATAGAACACGTCGTTGCTAAGTTCCCTGATATGTTCAAGGAGCCCACATGAGTCGTAGATAGGGAGATTGTCCATGCCATAGAAATAATTCCAAGGAGTAAAACCCCAAAGGGAAGGATCTATAGGATGGCTCCGACCGAGTTCGACAAACTCCGACGACAACTGAAAGAG
This sequence comes from Chara braunii, assembly GCA_003427395.1. Lineage (NCBI taxonomy): Eukaryota > Viridiplantae > Streptophyta > Charophyceae > Charales > Characeae > Chara > Chara braunii. The sequence continues at coordinate 1,759,205 of BFEA01000110.1, read as the reverse complement.
CTGACAGAAAAGGGTTCGATACGGCCGAGTACTTCCCGCTTCGGATCTCCAGTGTTGTTTGTACCGAAGAAGGGGGGGTCGTTGAGGATGTGCATTGATTAGAGAGGCCTCAATGCCATCACATTGAAGAACGTTGAGCCTCTACCTCGCATAGACGACCTATTGGATAGGGTGCAGGGATGTAAGTACTACAGCAAGATAGACTTAAAGTCCGACTACCATCAGATTGCCATAAGACCTGAGAATCAACACAAAACTGCATTTCAGACCAGATACGGTCTGTACGAGTTCGTGGTGATGCCCTTTGGCCTTTGCAATGCGTCGGGTACATTCCAGCATGCTATGAATAGGATCTTCCATGACTACTTAGATACTGTGTTACCACGCGTTTCGCGTTCAGGGTATGAATGTGGTGAACGCGCGTTCACTGAACGAGCGGGAACGCGT
>BFEA01000110.1:1675128-1686733 GCA_003427395.1 Chara braunii | reverse complement strand
GCACTTAGATGGAGAAGCAGGTGCGCACACCATCAGCGCGATGATTTAATATGGACGTTGGCTTGTCATTTGCATATTACCCGGTGAAAATGTCATCAAATCTTTGTGTGGAGAAGATGCATATTCATTCTTGTAAGTAACTTTTGTCATCGCCTTCAAGTTGCCTAGTGTTTTTCTAAAAGGTGAAGTTGCACACCACAAGGAGAGTTTTCATAAATCATTCAATGCAAAAAAATCATTCAATGACAAATTGCAAAGTACACAGAGGCGTTTTCAAAAACAAATCACTACAAAATTGCAATGTATATGGAAGATTTCCAAAATTCATTGAAGGACACGTTCTAAGGCACATGTAGGCATTCCAAAAATCATTCCATCCCACGTCGTATAGTCTACATGACATGCCCTTATCTACTGAAGACGCTTTCGTACAGTCTATATCACTCCCCCTCTTCGCCACAAGCCGAAAAGTTATGCATTACACATGAAACAAACCCTACCACTAATACGAACATGTCGAAGACCTACACGAAAGCTGATTCAAGCCGAGGATCTACACGAACGCTGATTCGTGCCGAACAAAATTGCAAAGTACATGAAAGCTTTCTGAAATTCACAAAGTACATGGAGCCTTTCCAAAAATCATTGAAGTACACGTTCTAAGGCACATGTAGGCATTCCAAAAATCATTCCAGCCCACGTCGTATACTCTACATGACATGCCCTTTTCTACAGAAGATGCTTCCGTACAGTCTATATCACTCCCCCTCTTCGCCACAAGCCGAAAAGTCCTGCATTACATATGAAACAAACCCTACCTCTAATAGGAACATGTCGAAGACCTACACGAACGTTGATTCGAGCCGAAGACCTCCACGAACGCCGATTCGTGCCGAAGTCCTGCATTACACAAAAGGTCATTCAAACCCGACACGATGTTCACCTGCCTACACAAGTTCCAGACAGAAGTTCATCCAAGCCCGACATGATGTCCACAACGTGATAAGGTCAGACCCATTGCAAAAGGAGTGAGGTGATAAATGAGAGTCTATTAGCATATAGAATTCGAATACCTTGAGACGATGAGTATCTTCGTTGCATGCGTCGGGTGAGAAGAGTTAGTACGATCTTCATGGTAGCAACATGTTCAGTCTTCGAGTAGCCTCTCGCGATCATCGTCGTTGCGCTCGTCTATGTTGAACTCGATTAAAAGGACTTGGTTCGGAAATTCGGGCCTCAAGATCTGCTTCGATATTCGGCAAGTCACGCATGAGTAAATCTCTTAAAACTCGATTCAAATTGGTCCAGTGACGGATTTGGAACGGACAACGGTCTCCCCAGAACGGGGGACTGTCATCATCTTCTCTCACGCCAGATACAAGGAATAATTCTCCATCCAAGCACGAGGCGATATGCATGATGAAGATCGATAAGAAAAACGTAATGGCAGGCTCACAACCTTCTGGCATTCTATCGAAAGATGTACTGGTTACGTACGAATAATACAAACACCTTCTCAACTCCCCTTCAGACGCAATGTAGAAATCAATTCTGAAGACGGGCTTGTCGCGTAGTGTGGCCATCACAATGTACTGAAAAGCTGGGGTAGGCGGGGGCGAAACAGACGGCTGGACACGAGCGCAAACGTCTTCGGGGACCGGAAGGTAGCGGTATCTGGGAAGCCCAATGTTGCCAAACCACTCTAAACCATAAATGTTCTCAGTTGCGGTAATAACTGTACTTCGCAGACTTTCGCAGTAGCCCAGGTCTCTGACAACGACTGTCCCACTGAAACTTCCAGACGACATCCTGCATCAGAAAAGAGAACAGCGCCATTGTTATATACGGAGAGGTGGGTAAACGACGAAGTTGAGACCGTCTAATGTTGGCAAAGTGCGAATGAACTCGTAATTAGATAGACAGTTTGTCATGCAACGGGGTATACCGAAGGGGACGGGCTGTAAGCATAGTGAGAGTCTATTCGCACTAGAGAACAGACGAAGCAACTAATTCAGAACGCTGCTAGTGAAGATGTAGATGTCYAGCATCGCAGTAAGGGCAGTCGCACACATATCTCATCTTCCCGTTGCGCAGAGTCACTTCMTGAGGTCCGGAGGCTGAATAATCCAGATGGCGGTAAACAAATCGCAATTCGTTGTCCCTATGTTCGACTATGAAATTTATTTCGTCGCAGCTATCGAAGAGGTAGTTAAGTTGTTGGTGCACCAAACAGTCGACCCGCAAATGCAGCTCATCTTTGAGTGCCTGATCTATGGCGAGCCTGTTTTTGAACCATGCAAGGGAACCAGTAGGGCCGGATGTGTGCAACGCTTGAAAAGAAGTGAGCCTGACACTGTGAAATTCCTCCTTTGCGAGAAAAAGAGCTCTCATTCGTCGACCGTCCACCTTGACAGCAGTGAAGAGCAGCATGATGGTGGTGCCTCGATTACACACCCTCGCTCGACCGAAGTAGTCTATGATCACCGGCGCCGACTTCGTCGGTTGGCCGAGGCAAAACCAGGCACACAGTTTTTGATGCAACTTGTCCAACGACGCCCACTTAAGTTTCTCACATAAAATGTGCCATGCTTCAACCATCTTAGAAGTTTGGACGGGTCCCTCTTCAAGGGGTTCCCTCTTCAGAAGTGACTCCAACCTGATAGGGTATGCCTGTACATCCTTCATCAAAGTGTACAGGTACCAAAAGTTTGACCCTACATCACGGCGAATCCGAAGTTGTCCTTCTTCCGCACTTTGCCACGAAGGGATTCCCCCGTCCGGGGCAACATCATCTTCGAGGTGCAAGTAGTCACGGTCCAGACTAGATCATCCAATGTCTTCCCAAATGTTCTTCGACAAAATGATTAGATCGACATCCGGCGCTGAGAACTTCCTACTCTGCGACGAAGTCCCGATATCCATTCTGCATCATCGGAGAAACGCAAGGAAGCGCGTCAGTTGCGATTCTCGCAAGTGCATAAGCAAAAATTCCAGGAATGTTATATGCAGGAAAGGGTTTGATAATTGGTAATTGGTTCACACATCGCAAGAGAGCGCAAGTTTTCTAACCGCCGTCTAATGCCGACTTATTTTCTACACGTCATTCATGTGGGTCGATAAGTGAGAGTAGATTCGCACTTCGCAAATCAGCGCAAGTCCTGCAACGGCCTCCGATGATTGGCAAATAAATGACGGTAGATTCGCACTTCGCAACTGAGCACAAGTCCCGCAACCGCCGCTCAACATCTCCAACACGTCGTTCATGTGGAACGGTCAGACTACTCTCTTATTGGGTGGAACGGTCAGACTACTCTCTTAATCAGCGCAAGTCCTGCAATGATGGCGTCGATGAACGGCGAGGTCGTCCTATGAGTACAACAGCAAAGTGCGAACTAACTCGGAGTTGTCTCACACAGCAGGTCATGGCGACTGGTGTACATCCTCACAGTAAGGACAGTCGTAGATCTGTCTCCGCCTACCCCCTACGAATTCCAATGTTTGGACACCCGAACGGTGATGCGAAACTTTTCGTAGAGTGTAGTCATTTCAGTTGTCCTTGTGTTCCAACGTGAATAATATGTCATCACACAATCCGAAAAGGAAGTGAAGTTGGGCTTGCACCAAACAGTCAACCCTTTTATTCAACTCTTTTGCAAGCGAATGATCTATTTCGAATCGTTCACGAAAACGCTCGAGAGCACCAACGGACGCCGGCTCGCGAAAGTCTTCCCTCATAAGGAAGAAAACTCTCATTTGCTTACCACAAAGCTTGATCGTCGTGAAAAGAGTCAGCACAGGGGTGCCACGGTTGAACAGACGAACTCGACCATGGTAGTCTATGATCACAGGAAAACACAACTACGGCTTTCCGATGTTGTACCATGCGCAAAGTTTAGCATGCTGCTCGTCCATACAACCCCACTCTTATTCGAAGCGCAATGACTCCCAGTCATCTACCATATCCTCGACGTCCATCTTCTGCTCCTGACTGGATGGAACTTCCAAAAGTTGGACTTCTTCTAAACTCCAGTAGAGGTACCACATATTTGATCCTTTATCACGAACTATTGTAGTTTGTCCATCAACAACACGCGTTTCGGGTGCAATGTAACCGTCGAGGCCGACCCCAGCTTCGATATGCTGATAATCGCTGTCAAGACTGAGCGTTTGTTGTGCCCAAATGCATTTGTTCATGATGATAAGATCCGTGTCCACATTCTCGATCGAAAAGGAATACNAGCGTTTGTTGTGCCCAAATGCATTTGTTCATGATGATAAGATCCGTGTCCACATTCTCGATCGAAAAGGAATACTCGCTCGCATACGACGAGGTTTCGTAGGACGTTGTCTCATATACAACGTCGAACGATGGTGTGTCGTCGTCATGCATCATGCAGGACAAAAAACCGGAATTAGTTCGCAGTTCACGTCTCGTCATTATCTTAGCGGAGTTCGTAGCTACCAAATCGGAATCAGTTCGCATTTATCTAAACGGGCACGTCGGACGGACCGGAAAGACAGTCGTCCCCCAAGGCCACAAACGCTTTCTCGCATCGTCATGCATCCTGCAGGACAAGAAACCGGAATTAGTTCGCAGTTCACGTCTCGTCATTATCTTAGCGGAGTTCATAGCTACCAAATCCAAATTAGTTCGCATTTATCTAAACGGGCACGTCGGACGGACCGGAAAGATAGCCGTCCCCCAAGGCCACAAGCGCTTTCTCGCAAACGGATGTCGGTATTGCAAGGCCTGTCATGAATTTGCTCTCATCCGTCCCTTTGCGAAAAGGTCTTCTCCAAGAATAAGCCACGGTTTCGGCGCGTTGCCATTGTTCCTCTTCCGAAGTGGAAAGTTTCCACCTCTTCGTCCAAGCGTCGGAGTACCTTTCGCGAAGATCGGACGAGTGACCTGTAGGCACCCACCACTGTATACGTAAACAACCGAAATGCGGTGAGGAACGGTCGTCCACAACCTCAGACTGTGCTCTGCCAACCCAGAACGGGACACCTTGAGACAGTTCCTCATCAGGCGGCCTAACAATCAGAAAATCACCTTGGTTTATATGGCGCCAAGGGTCGAAGTCCACTTTTGGACGGCCCGCCCTCGGTCCTATATATATAAGCGAAGCATCTGGCGAAGGAGGGTCGGCTTCTTGAACTTCCTCCACAGTCTCGACTGATTGTGGCCAGAAGGTGTGAGGGTAGATCTCCGGCTCGTCCGCCCCGAGGACATCCTCTTCCTCACCCTCTTCCGTCTCCTTCTTCTTTTGCTTTTGGATCATGTCGTCCGCCTCAACGAAGATGGCTTTCCAATAAGACAAAGCATCCTCCCGCTTGTCGACCTCCTCCTTCCTATATGTCTGCCACATGTGTCTATGCTGTTCGAGGACGTCCACAAATTTTTGGACACCGTTACGAGCCATCAAAAAATCGTCTTTGACGACACGGGGAATAACACATGGCTGTGGAGGGGAGGCAGGGCCTGCATACTGGCCATCGACAACCGGGAACCAGTGAACTGGTCTGCCTTCCGGCATCCATTCCGCATCTGTACAATACTTCTTGTACACCATGACGGGACTGCCGTCACGCATGACGAATTTGAAGAGGTGTGGTTTCGATACGCCGACGATGGTTCTATCGACGTATCGATCCATTACCCGACGCCAATCGGCAATGTGATCGAGCTCAATGCACTTCGGCGGTATCTTGTACGACGACTCGATAAGCGAAAACAACTGCTTCATGGTGTAAGCATAGTTGTCCTTCAGTTTTTTCGAGAAAACACTAAAAGTCGCGTCTATGTCGGTATGTGTGTGGCCAACGAGCATGAACCCCACTTCGACGTCTTCGAAAATCCCGAATTTCACCAGAAGAGAGGCCAAACACATAAGGTATTGGTTTTTGTTTTCCCTCCAACAATTGTCCGCCTGGATGCAGAGGTGGCGTGACCATTTCTGTCCCAACGCCTGCAACTCACATAGAGTCCGCATAACGCACGTCATGGTGCCATCGGAACCGTGCACATAGAAAGGCAAATACGTGTACACATAAATGGACGGTTTTCTGCCGTGAGCTACGACCGAGGTCAGGTTCATTTTCATCATCATGTCGTATCAATGATCCTTGGAGTAATTATACATGTCGATGTGAGGAATGGTTGTCTTTTTCTGATCCATTCCATCCACTATAAGACAGAGGTATTCCACGGGGTTCAAAATGGAACGAAGTTTTCAGTCAGCGTAATCCGCACGGTGAGCGACCTGATCTAGTTGGTGTTTGCGGTGCTTTTCATCGAAATCCCTACGGTCACGAAGGAGGAAGGCGTTGTCTCTGGCCTGTCTAAGGCGGACGCACTCGCCACATTTTGTGAACGAGTTGGACTTAGCAATGTCGGCATGCCACAAGTACTTCCTCCATATGGACTCCATATGGAGTAGAAGACTTGCTCCGAAACGACGGTCTGACCCGCCGCTTCCAAGTCCACCTTGATAGACTCGTTATACAAGGAGCTTCGTGAAATAAGCAGGGAGCATAACTTTTGGTCGTTTTGAGGTCCCCCTCATAACCATTTCGTTAGGCATAGCATCTCCATGTTCTTCCACGAACCTTGTCACACGAGCCAGGATGCTCACATACTCCGGTCTCGGGTTCAACAATCCTCATCGACCATGACGGCCACGGACGACCCCATCCGACTTGCACTTGCTATAACGACGAAATGTGTTTCGATATATCCCTATTATCTTGCACCAACTGACGATGCACCCACGGCGTTTGCACTGCACTGGTTGGACTCTTTCCAGACCGCCGTCGAGGATAGTGAAATTGTCGAGGGTTTGCATCCACCACTTGATCCTCCTTTCGAGGGACATTTCGTAATAGGCTTCGCGCACCGGTTTGATATCGTCAATGGTCAAGACCCGAAGACACTTGTTCTTACAACATTTGTACGTCGGGACGAGCGCAATGTTAGTTTCATTCAATCGACTTTTGACCCTCTTCGAATGCTCTGACCTTCTAACCGGCCTATTTTTTCGATTATATCTTCCCCTTTCTCCAGATAGGGGATGGGACAAAACTTGAAGGACTGCTTCGGGAGTTCCAGTTTGGCTTGTGGTCGGGGACCCATGCGCTGCACCTAGGAATTTCGATCTGTCCGTGGGAGCGGTTCTCGACAAATCAGATTGGGAGGATTCCGATGAACTGTAGAAATTTGTATCTACAAAACCAGTCTGCCAGTTTTCCATTGCACCCGTCGCTGTCATCGACGAAGAGCCAACTATTCCGGCTTCACATGCAATTCTCTTACCTATCTTCGTACTTCCACACGCACGTACCGTTGCCTGGTCCCTATCATACCCGTTTCTACCAAATGCACCGCACTGTTCCCGATCAGATCCGTTTCGATCGGGTGTACCGCAGAAGTCTGTGTCCACCAACGATCGACTGTAGTCAAATGCTATGGGTTGGGTAACTTCAATGCTTCTTGACAGTCTACCCGCTATCTGCACAAGATCTGATCTGATCCAGTCGTTTCGGATACACCACAGAAATCTGTGTCCACGAACATCCACCCACCGGGAAACGTCTCAACATCCCGAACACCCTCACTACCGGGGATTAGCGTTGTAGATACGCGCTGACCGTCGGGAACGTCGGTATAGCGAACAAAACGACGTCGGGCGGACGTCGTAGACGAGCCTGAATGATTCGTCGGGGTCAACATCGAGAACTCCCTTTTCAAACCGCAATGCCGATCAGAGGGAGCTTTCGGGCTACTGTCACAAGAACTACGTTCTCGAACATCGTCTTCTCCGTGTTGTCGTGACGGTGGCGGTGGCGTCACACAATGGACGGATTGGACAGCCATTTGAAGAGACGATTTACACAGAAATTGTACAACAAGAAAATCACGTCAACGTATGACGAGGTCAGGGAAATAAACAAGAGGGCAAACTCACATTCCAAATATTTATCACAAAACAGTGGAACAACAACATTTGAATCCATATCGTTTTGTCGGACCCTGATGTGAGGCTCAAGTGGTATCTCAAGTCCGACTCCTCACCCACTCGTTCAGTATGCAAGTGGTTTGGATATGTCCGAGTAAACTCGCACTTTTTCAAGCGAGAGTACAAATGCGAGGTGATTCGAACTTTTTCAACGTACAGTAAGAAATTAAGTTCATGGTCGGAACAAGACCGAACACAAGTGCGAGTCGATTTGATATTATCCACTAAACAGCGAGAATTTTCAAGTGCCAAAAAATTCGCACTTCAGAGGAACATTTGGATTACGCTGTGCAATAAGAAATTGCCTTCGTGGTTGGTTCAGTGCCGAGTTAACTCGCAAATACAAAACGACTTCATTCTTTTGGGCCGAGAAGAGACGCAAATTATCGACTAAAGAGGAACAAATTTAGGGGGATGGATGGTTGAAGAGCGAATAAATTCGCACTTGCAAACGAGCATTTCCATTATGAAATTGGGGCTTGTGGACTAAAGAGTTAAAAATTTGGGGGTATGGTTGGTTGAAGAGCGAATAAATTCGCACTTGCAGACGAATATTTCCACTATGAAACAGGGACTTTTGGACTGTAGAGTAAGAAATTTAGGGGGATGGTTGATTGAAGAGCGAATAAATTCGCACTTGCAAACGGGCATTTTCATYACGAAACTGGGGGTACAMGTGCGAGTTAATTCTGACCTATGGACTAAACAGTGACAAATTAAGGGGTTGGTTGGTTCAAGAGCGAATGAATTCGCACTTGTAAACGAGCATTTCCATTACGAAACTGCGGGTACAAGTGCAAGTTGTTTCCGACTTGTTCTGCGTGTAGTACGAGCTACAGATCGTCGCAAGAGAGAAATAGGGAAAGATGGCGTGCTATTTTTTAAGATGGAGAAAGATTGCGAAGCGATGGGCAGACGGCGCATCGATGAAAATACATGGAGAGAGATGGCGCACCGAATGAGAGAGATGGGGCACCAAGAGAGATGGATAGAGTCACAGTCTTCCCCCGATTACAACGTCTGGTCATTACAGCTGAATTCGGGTCATCTTTCAGTCTAAAGACAACTGTAATGAAAGTGCGTTGTATATTCCGGGGAAGAAGGTGGATGGCGCAGGAAGGGAAAGAGATCACGAACTGATTGGGAGGTGTGCCGCAGCGAGAGAGAGAGAATGCGCACCGATGGAGAAACATGGTGCAGTAATGGAGATAGCAAGTGCAGCGATGGTTAGCGATAGCACAGCAATGGAGAAAGATGGCGCACCGAAGCAGATAGATGACGATGGAGATAGATTAGGAAAGATAGCGCAGCGATGGAGATATATGACGAAGGAGATAGATTAGGAAAGATATCGTTACGAAGGAGATGGATGACGAAGGAGATAGATTAGGAAAGATACCTCAGCGATGTGGATAGATGACGAAAGGTCGGTAGAGATCGCGCATCGGTGGAGAGAGATGGAGAGAGGACGCGCAACAATGGTTAGCAATGCCGCAGCGATGGAGAGAGAAGGCAGAGCGATGACCAAGATTTGTTATTGCACAACATCAGTTCCATCGAGTTAAACCTTCGTTAAGCATACCTGTAACCTGTTTCGTGTGATTCCATAGTGATGGGCGGCTGCACCGACGACAGCCTCAAACAACAATACAATGGCGATGGCGGGATCGCGCACGAGTAAGGGAGAGCCTCTGGGGCAAGGATGGAGGTTGTCCGATTGTCGAGAGAGATCACGCAGTGATGAAGTGAGATGGAGAGTGATCACTAAGCGATGGAGGGAGATCGTGTGGCGATGGAGAGAGAAATCGCGCAGCGCTGCGGTGGGATAACACTGGCCAGGGCTTCGATAGCGATGGCCAACGCTGCAGTGGAGAGTGATGGTGCACCGGTGGAGAGCGATGGCGTGGCGATGGAACGCGTTATAGTGCAGCGATTGCGATAGCGATGGCAGCGATGGAACAGCGATAGCGATTGCGCACCGGTGGAGAGCGATGGCGCAGCGGTGGAGAGCGATGGCGCAGCGATGGAACAGCGATAGCGATGGCGCAGCGATGGAACAGCGATAGCGAAGGCAGCGATAGCGATAGCGATGGCGCACCGACTGAGAGATGGCACAGCGATGGAACCAACGTTGCGATGGTGCCAGCGTTGCGATGGCGCGGCGATGGCCGCTGCGATGAGAGCAATGGCGATTGTCAGCGCAACGATGGTCAGGCGAGCGTGACGGCTGCGATGGGAGATATAGCTTTGCGTCGCGATGGCGATGAGCTAAGCGCATCGATGGCGATGGTGCATGGCGAGCGTTGGCGATGGCGATGAGCTAAGCGCATCGATAACGATGGTGCATGGCTAAGCGCATCGATATCGAACGCCGTTGACATTTGCAAAATGTGTGAATGACAGCGACACCGGAACTTATAGATTTCCGGTGTTTTTGACCTCGGCGCACAACAAATCACCGCGCCTCGGCGGGAAATAAACCGTCGCCTGGCCTCGACGCGCAACGAACCGCCTCGGTGCACAACGAATCGCCGCACCTTATAGATTCTTGTGCCTGACCTCGTGCGTCGGATCTTGTCGATCGACGGTCCAGATTACAACTGCGAAAATGACATTGCCTGCCCCTTGTTTTCGGGAACTGTCACATCATTGCACGCCGGAGTAGACGGAGATTTTGGGGCCACTGGCATAACAGTGGCTCCGTTCATCTGCGCGGTTGAAAATTGTTGATTGACGACTGACAATTTCCAGTACCCCTTACCGTTTATAGGCCCTGGCGTTTTATGGGCCGAGGGGTGCGATACGCGAATTGATTCAGCCCCACCTTGATGGCGTTTTATGGGCCCAGGGGTGCGATATGCGAATCGATTCGACCCCACCTTGATCCCGACGCGAGGCCTGCTGCAACAAAGTATAAAAGGTGTTGCAGCCCTCGAGTTATCCCTTTTGTTGGCGCTCCACAGATCAAGTCGCGCTATCGCTTCCGCGCGCGTTCTGATATTTGGTCTTCAGCCCCCCCCACCTTCCGCCGTAGCCCGCTCACTCTTCGCTCTTCGCTCCATCCGCAGTTGCTACATTGTGTTCGGTTCGCTCTTCGCTCCTCGGTCTTCGCTCTTCCTAGCTCGATATCCCTCCACCATAGCTGGTTCGGTGGTTGGTTGCTCGCTTAACGCACGACGAAGGTAAAATCATATAACTTGAGTTGTCTTGTCCGAACACATTCCCAGATGCCCTGTCTGTACCTGCAGGATATAACGCCGCAGCCGCATTCTGTTGAACCCCAAATCAATTCCCGGTTTTGTTGTTTCGCCAGTGGACGTGCTCTGATCTCTTTTCTCCACCCTCCACCTCCGTCCGCCATAGCCGATCCGCGTTCCGCAGCTCGATTACATTTTGCCATAGTCACGATAACGTTCGTATAAAGCTGCTCGAACCCCTTCGCAAGTTGCAGTCGTCGCTGCGCATGGTGAACCCCGAATCAATACCTAGTTGCTACACTGAACACCGAATCAATTCCCGATTTTCGCTCACCTGTCCCTTGTGAGGTCGCGGACTTGATATATATATATATATATATATATATATATATA
>BFEA01000110.1:1663166-1675013 GCA_003427395.1 Chara braunii | reverse complement strand
TATATATATATATATATATATATATATATATATATATATATATAGAGAGAGAGAGAGAGAGAGAGAGAGAGAGAGAGAGAGAGAGAGAGAGAGATATTGCGAGTCAGTTCGCAGTTTGCGATGTACAGTGCTCGAGGAGTGACAACAGCGAGGTTATTTGCAGTTTTTTCAAGGTTAGACACATATTTCATTAAAGGCAGTTCTTTATTTCCACAAATGCGAGTTAGTTCACACTTTTTTAGCAACACTACTAGAGAGTTGACAACCCAACCCGTGCGGCTTTCAGGTCTTCAGTTCCACAATTCCGATTTAGTTCGTACTTTCCCCTAGTGTTGCGCATCGCCATTATTGTCTTGTCTACAGAACTGCGAGTTAGTTCGCACTGGTTGAAACCCTTCGCAATTGTCGATAAAGCAGGAGTTCAGTTCCACAATTCGGAGTCAGTTCGTACTTTCCCGTTGTACTTCGGGTTGCAGTTGTCGTCCTGTCAGCAGAACTGCGAGTTAGTTCTCACTTGTCGATTCACACTTGTCAATAAACCACATCTTACTCGTTTCGAACATCTTTCAGGTCTTCAGTTCCACAATTCCGAGTTAGTTCGCACTTTTCCCTAGTGCAGCGGGTTGCCATTGTTGTCTTGTCTACAGAACTGCGAGTTAGTTCGCACTTATCTACACCCTTCGCACTTGTCGATAAACCACATCTTACTCGTTTCGAGGGCATCTAGTTGGGTCGCAATCTTTCCGAACAGTTATCGTCTTCCCTCCGAACTTCTGTCTTTCCTATCCTTCACCCGATTGTTGTGACTTCGTGTGCATTTTGAACACCCATCTCTTACGTCCTTTTCGTCCTCCATTTCGTTAAGTCCGAGTTAGTTCGCACTTCGCTTCTGTAGTGGTCTGGGGTTGGGCGTATTAGTCATCCGAGTTGGTCTGAGGTTGGGCGTGCTAGTCAACGGGTGGAAAAAGAATGGCGTCCGCAAAGAACACATCCACAAGCGCTGGACCATCTGCCCCCGGGGGAGGACGACCTGTACAGCAACCTACTCCTCACTATATGCACGCAAAGGGAGCACAATGGTTTTTGGACTTTGTTGTTCAGGAGGACCTTTTTGGGCCAGCTGTTTTCATGCGACCCACTTGCGTTACTGACGTTGGGGGAGCGGTCAACGTTGTTCCTCTCGGTACCGTCGTCTCGTGCGCGAAGACTCCTGGAGGTTTGCTCAAGCTGCACGCTAACGACATGTACGACGAGTGCAGACTGCCTATCAGAGGTGTTAAAGGTGTGTTGGTGACCATCAAAAGTTTCGCGGGGAACGGCTCGAACATGCCGTTGTGCTCTCACTTCAAAGACCTTTACGATGGCGGCAACAAGCGTCTTCCATCGCCAGAGCAATATCTTGATCTTGCGTTGATGGTGCCCAGAGAACGTCCGCTTCTTCCGCCAGAGCATGTTTTCCGGCTTCTGCCACCCCGTGACGGGTCGTCCGGCTTGGCTCAAGAAACTCCAAGTACGGCAGTGGGGCGCGGGAGTCCGATTCAAGACGCTGGGGGTCGGGTCAAGGGGCGCAGCGTTCACACGCAGGTCGGCCCGGATGCTCCTAGGAACACGTCGGACTTGCATTCTCTGGGTACAGGGACTCAACGGGTCGGTACCCCGAAACTTATCAAGGTCCGCTGCGGCGCCGACACGTATTCGCTTCGAGATGAGACGTAAAGAGATTCAAGCAGATCGGGGCTAGATGTTGGAGGGAATGAGGCTGAAGGGATGGGCGTTGTCCGCGAAAGCTCTGGCGGAGAGCAGACTTCTTGGGAGAAGAAGATCGAGCGACAGAGGATGGTGCGAGAGGAGGTGGCGGAAGGAACCCTCTTCATGAAGAGGATGAGAGGAAAACCAGAGGCGGGGATGGGCGGGGATGGAGGTGGCGACGGAGAACGTGCCTCGGGAAAAAGGCCGACGAAGGAAGAGGGAGGGACGGCAAGTAAGAAAGCGAGGAGGCCCGACGGTTTGACCATCCGCGAAGGACAAGCCGCGAGTGGAGGAGATTCGGCTGATCCAGGCGCTGCGGACGCGAGAGAACCTTCGGGGAAATCGAAACGGAAAGTGGCAGTTGAAGAAGGCGATGGCGAGAAGAAAACTCGAAGGCGAAAGACTGCTGAGGCGGCGAGCGGTGGCGAAGGGCCTGTCGGTAAGGAGTACGACGAAGCGGCAGCGTTTTAGCTCGAATACGAGCGGAACGATGTCGGTGAAATCGTGGAGAAGGAGCTCCCCGTCCAACTGCTCATCGACCCCAGGAAGGTCTGCGAGATCCCGGCTTGGGAAAAATATTACAACCACCGCAGTCTAAGTCGCGAAACTGTGGACGACATCAAGGGTACGATGCTGAGTCAATTCCGCGAAAAAAAGATCTGGACGAAAAACCCTCTGGTTTTGACACCCATCTACAAGTCAGTGTCGCGTAGGCCGGAGGAAGCTGACAGGGTTCACAAAGATGTCTTCAAGCCAGAGGACAAGGACAAGTACTACTATTACCCTGTTAACGGATAACACACCGTGGCTGCTGTGAAGGAGTTGGAGGGTGAGCCAATATTCAATTTGTGGAAGATGCACTCGTGGACGGCGAGTGTAGTGTGGTTTTCCGACCGAGATTTCGCGGGGTATAGGCCAGTCACTCTCAACGAGAACACGAGACACAAGATGTCTAAGCAGCGATCGCAGAAGGCCGCGTTCTTGGACATGCGGGAGGCATGGGAGAATGAAGGAAGGCCGGTGRYCATTCAAGGGAACCCTTCYGGCAAGGARGCCGAAAAACAAAAGTTCTTCGATTTCCAAAAGCTGATTTTGGGAAAGAGTCCGAACGGAGCTCACTGGACGTTGGCACAAAAAGATTCGTCGCTCGCCAACAAGGAGTATGTCGCTGCAGTTGGCAATGCATTGAGGCAGTGGATGCCGCTCGTGATGGCCGGTGACGAGGTTTTTCGCAAAGCCATGGAATTCTACGCGAAATGGGCGGAGGGGAAGTTGTTGGGCGGCGACAGCAAGACGCCATTGTCGAGGCCGGGCAAATACATGCCAGACAAATCTCCGGGTCTGCAAGCAATTCCGAAAATGGGCTCGAAAGGGGCGGCTGGTGAAACGAAGATGGGGTGGTTGGTCCGGGTCCCGCCGCCTCCGACCAAAAAGAAAACGCAAGCAGACGATAAGTTTTTCGTGGTCGTGAAGGAGCCAGACATTTTCTCTTGGCAGTGTCTCGCCGACATGACCGATGCCGAGAAACTGTCGATCCTTGACGACATTCTCGCGCTAAGGGAAGTGTTCGTGCAATCCACGGGCGGCCATCTGAAGCGTTAGCACAAACCAGGAATTAAAGACATGGTCGCGACGAGGAAAGTGGACCGTGTGATGCTCTGTATGTTCCACTACATCTTGTTCCTTGAAACAGAGGAGGACGAACGTGTTTGGCGCCACGGGAGCCCTTTTTTTCGGACCGAGGGGAAGCTTCTGGAGGAGTACGGGYCGCAGGGCCTCACGAAACAGGTGTGGGTCGAAATGCGAAAGCATTTCCAGGGCGCGGTGGAGTATGTGAACACTTGCAAACGTACTCTTCCGCACGAGAAGGAGTTCCTCGACGACGTGAAGAAATTGTACGATGATGACAGGCTCCCTAAATCTTTCGAAAAGTCTGTCCGTTCCATCTTGCGACGGACGGAAGAAGAAGTTCGAGACAGGATCAGGGCCAGCGGGGATGTGAGGCACATCAAATGGCCCGACCTCAACCGGGTGACCAGCCTTATTCCTTTCGCTTTCCCGCCTTCCCAAGCTCACAGTCATGTCACTGCGATCCGTGAGGTTGTGCGACATTACATGTGCAACCTGTACGTCCTCGATTTGTGTGATCCCACACTCCTCACAGACTGGCAAAAAAACGATTTCGCCAACTTGCAAGGCCTTCTACAAACACTTTCGCCAACGCACTGAGCATTTGTGATATTTTTCCCCTCTCGTTGGGAGCTCAGTTTCTTGAAAGTCATGGCCAGGCTTAGCGTCCATCACGTCAGGACAGGGAAGTGGGTACGTAATGCGCAAACGCAGGCCACTGTCCGGGAAGGAAATATGCTGATTGAGGAGTGCGACCGCCTGTACGTGATTTTTAATGGCGAGAAGCTGGAAGATAACACATTCGCAGTCTACCCGGCTAGTAGCCCGATAAAGGTTTCCCGTGCTCATGGTCCAAGTCCGGCCCAACACATGGTGGTGGGCCCATCAGGACAGGTTGTGGCATGTTTCGACGTGGCGGAAGAGGAAAGGTTCTCTCGTAGCATGTGGGAGGACGGCGGCGTGACAAGTTCTCAAGGACCTGCTTACGGGGAGATGGAGTGGAACCCGTCCCGTCTACTTGGTCTACTCGTAAACTTTTGCAAAGCTGGTCAAACTGTTTTTTTCTTTGGGAAGGCGCATGCGTCTCTCGTGTGGGAACTCCTGCGCACTGGTCGGAACGTCGTCACTTTGGAGAAGGCGGCGAAGATGATCGATTACCTTCACGAGTTCGTGAAGGCACGCGTTGCAGATACTCGCAATGCTTGCGAGTTTGCCCGCACCACCGGCGAACGAAACTGGGATCCCAAACGTGACATGTATTGGAAATTGTCGGGGAACAAAAGGACGGACGTTTGGGACTTCCTTTTCGGACCCGGACCACCTGGTCCGACCGACCTCGAATACAGTCGACGGAGAAACCTGGTGTTCGCTGTGCTCAATGGGTACCACGGTGCACCCAGGGAGTCTGTCTCGCACTTCCTCAGAAGTCTGGAGCACGTTTACTTCACGCTGTCCGAACCACTCACTCTCGAAAACTACAAGTCACAGTTCGACGACGAAGACCCTTTCGACGCTAACGACATGGAGGAGCTGAGCGACTCCGAAACCTTCGATTTCGAGTCCATGCCACTTCCTCGGGTGGTTGGACAGGTTGGTGATGAAGAGGAAGGTGGCCCTCGGAGATATAGCACGTCCCCTGCCAGTTTGAAGCGTGTGTTTCGGGGCGAACGAGTCGACGACCAATCGTCTGATGACGGGGAGGAAGAGAGAGACTATGATCACGAACCTTGTGATAGGCTCCCTGTGGACCATGACACCTGGCAGAATGACAGACTCTACTTCTTTGGCAAGCATCACCGGTTCATGTCGGAGGATGTCTGGGGACACAACGTCGTCTGGCACCCGAGGATATTCCAACCTGCTGTGAGGAATGGAATATGGGTCATGGCAATAAAGGAGGCCGATGGCAAGTGGAGTGGACTGAAGAGACTGGGAGCGGGTGCATTTAAGAGAAAGGCAAGAACTGCTCTGGTGGAGCATTTGAGTCTCATGAACCCCGAGAGGAACGATCAGGACGTCGATGCGTATGCATAACAAAAGCTACATGAGTTGTACGCCAACAACATGTTGGAGTTTCGAGCGCCTTTCTACGCACTCGAAATAGCACCGTCTCGTGGCATTGACTGGCGCATGCCGCAACCTCCGCCGGCCGGTCAGCATCCGGGAAGGGGTGGTGGAGGAGACGAAGGAGACAGCGGAGGTAGCGGAGGAGACCGCTCACAGTTTGTCGGAAAGGGGACGGGCGAGACATCGTCGGTTGAGAAGGCGTCGGGCGGAAAGGGGTCGGGCGGAAAGGGATCGGGCGGGAAGGGGTCGGGCGGGAAGGGGTCGGGCGGAAAGCGTAGAACGTCCGGGAGTCCCCTGTATATGGAAACTGACCCCCACTGCATAGGGAGTCGAGATTCCGACATGCGAGACGAGGCCACCCGGACCTCTGATCAAGTACGATTAGATTCGCACTTGTCTGCGATGAGTTTGTTTCCCCTTGGTCAGGAGAGTCCATCCCGCCGTGCGCAGCAGAGGTCTCATGTGCTCAACACCTTGCTCTTGAAAGAGGGCGCGCCTTCGTTTTGCCTGGAGGGCGGGATGCCTGCATTGCGAAGGAGCGAAGGTGCGACCTCCGGTTCCCTCGGCTCGGGCGACCGCCACAAACTCCAAATACATTCGGATTTGCTGTCGTCGCCCTACGCCATAAGTGCTCCTCACGCAACAGTTCCACGGGGCCAAGAAAATGGGACGTCCTGGCCCCCGCATCTTCAGTTGGACACAGGGTTACCCTACTCGCCTCCTTTCTCATGTGTTGAGACTCGAGACTGGCGGTCTCGCGACGTGCTAAAGGGGCCCGCTCCAGGTGTTGGAGACCGGGGGTAGCGAGAACGAACGTCACACTCCTGGCAAAGACGAGCGCTCTCCGGGAACGCGTGTTGTACATCGAGAAGAGGAGACTCAACGCTGGCAGTCTCGCAAAGTGTTGGAGACCGGGGGTAGCGAGTGTGAACGTCATGCTTCGGAGGGTGCGTCAGTGGACACTGACAACGAGAGTGCAGGAGCTCCGGGGAAACGCATGCTGTACAACGGGGAGAGGAGACTCGACACGGGCCGGCTCATGAAAACTTGAAGTGGCTCCACGCACGAGCGCTGGTGATCGGGACGTCCGAAGAGGTTCTGCACAGTCGCTCGGCTGTGGCCACGACGTGAGAGGGTGTCGTTAAGGGAGGTAAGTGGACGTTCGTGCAAGCTCCCGTTCTTGGCGACGATGAAGACGAAGAAGAACCCGTGGTGGAAGCTCGGGTTCATGGCGATGAGAAAGGCGGAGAACCCGTGGTGGAAGGCCGTGAGGTGAATGTCGACATCCGGACGGATCCACAGCGGAAAGATGGTGATTCTTCGCCCACCCGTTGCAGTGAAGAACACGGTGGTCGAGCTTCTGTCCCGAGCACCGCTCGGGGAATGGTGCTTCATGAAGCCACAGAGTCGGGTGACGACTCGGCAGCCACCGAGTTGGTTAGCGACTCAGGCGTGGCCGAGATGCAGAACGTCGAATCCTCCGTGGAAGGCGGCGAGGTTGTCGTCAGCATGAAGATGAATCCAGAGCGGAAAGATCATGATTCTCCGTCTACCTGTTGCGGCGCCGAACAGGGTGATCGAGCATCTGTCCTCAGTACCGGTCGGGAAATGGTGCTTCATGAAGCCATCGACTTGCCAAGCTACTCAGCTGCCACTGAGTTGGTTAGCAACAAAGCCGTGGCCGAGGCCCAGAACCTCGAATAGTCCGTGGACGTTGGCGCAGTGGCGCGACAGGAGGGCGAGTTCCCTCAAAGGGCTTCCGAGCACGGTAAGATTTGTGAATAGGACCACTCGCATATCTGTCACTAGCCAGCTCTGTGTTCGTCCAAATTGATGTCATGGGCTAATGTACCTGTTACCATTAGTTAAAAAAAAACTTGTGGGTTGTGGGTTGTTTTCTATGTTCTACAGGTATGAGGTTGTTAATGTCCCTGCCGATGAAGCCTTTAAAAGTCGTGCGCGAGAAACGTCTTTCAGGGAGGTCATTGGCCGCTTCACCGAAGAAGTCGTCAAGTATAGGGTTGTTTAAAAGGGTCCAGATGCCTCGCCTTTCCCAGAGAGCTGTCACGGTTTTGAAGGCTTGTGGAATAGATAAGGAGGAAGGTCTGCGGAAACATTTGGCTGCGTCTATTGAGAGCGTTACTGCTTTGTCTGACGGGTCTGATGACGATGGCAAACGGGGTGTCTTGAAAGACCCGTGTCCTAAGTACATCGCGAAGGACACATTCAACAAGCGGGGATACAACTTTTCTGGGAAAAGGGCAGACAATTCTTAGCCATTCCACCACGGGGTTTGTGCTCACTCCTCACACTTGTTCGTGGGTGTTTGTGCAGCTGGGGCTACATCATGTTTTCCCGTTCCGTTGCTTACTGAGGAGCTTAGCGCTACGGACTTGAGAATGTTGCGGAACGTCTGTGGAGATTACAGCAACGGTCACGAGGTGGTGTGCTCGGTTCGGAAAGGGGTCAGTTCAATTCCGTTGAGCAGAAAAAGTCTTCAAACTCTTGTTCAGGGGGGATGACTTTCGACTAGGTGGTGGAGTCGTACTTGGCCTTGCTTGCCAACGCTGCGTTGCTTGGGTGTCCCTCACTTTACATTTTCAGTCCATTTTTCTATACCAAGCTCGTCCGTGGCGGCTATCGACATGATAGGGTTGCGAGATGGACAAAAGATGTGGATATTTTATCGCACGAGATGCTCTTGATTCCTGTCCATAAACATGGAGTGCATTGGACCCTATTGTGTCTCCGAGAACAACGGCTGGAGTACTACGACTCCCTCGTACAAGACGATGGCGGTTTTTTTTCCGATGTGATTGCGAACTTCACGCAATACCTCCGTGACGAAGCAGTTTGTCATTATGGTTCAAAAACGAAAGTGGATCTCCAGGAGCCCAAGGTGGTTGTTTGTGGTGTCCCTCAACAATCGGACGGGTCGAGCTGCGGTGTTTTCATGCTCGCCTTCGCTTCATTTCTTGCACGCGTCTGTCCGCCACCATTTCCGATAGCCCAAAGCGACATTCCAAACATTCGGCTGAGGATTGCGGTGGACATAGTCCAAGGCGTTGAATCATACCACTATTGTAAAAATACGCGTAGTTTTTTTTTCGAAATGCCATAAGCAGAAGTGCAAATCTATTCCCACTTGATCTAGCAGTCAGCCGGTTCGAGTTGTGCTGTTGTTTTCATGAGGTGCCGGATTGCAGTGGACGTTTTGGTCAAGTACAGGCTTAGGTGTCGATGGAAATAACCCAGCCTCGTGCTATATTAATTTTTTAAGAGTTCTTCATTTCGTGGAACCTGTCATGTTTACTCGTAGGACTTTCGGCAGCGCCGTGCTTCCTTTGTTTGTTTTCGGGTTGTTCTCATTGCTTGTCGCGCAACATCAGCTAAAGGGTAGCAGCGGACGCTTACGTGAAGTAGAATCTTAGATGCCGATGTAAATATCCCAGCCACGTGGTGCAGTTTCTTTTAAGTAGACGCTTACATATCGGATGTGAATATCCCAACTTTGTGCTCCTTTTGTTTATTTTCGGGTTGTTCTCCTTATGTCCTCTCAGACCGCGGCAGCACCGTGCTGCGTTTGTTCGGTTCGAGGTTGTGCTCATCTTTTACTCATGTGAAAGATATCAACGATTTATTCTTGGTCGCCAAATTGTTTCGTGCTTATCTCTTTCCTTCGCGAGACTTTGTGGTGTGAAAGTCCCTCTCCCCCGCTCCACCCCGACCACCCAGCTTTCATATGTTTTGGCTCGTCCTTGTTCTGCGTGTGCCGCCCCGTTTTACGGTTCACCCCCTCTGCTTATCTAGATTGAATGATGTATATTGGTTCCTTATGACAGTTGCGAACTTGTTCTCCATTCGGAAACCAATTGTCGCCAGAATGTATGTGTACTTGAAGTTGTTTTACGGATTCAGCGGTGCACTAAGTGATCACCAGTTTTATTATCCCCGGAATGCATCTCGTGCTCTCCACGGAATGCTGGTTGCTGTTTCCATATGAGAAATGCGAACATTTTTACGCTTCGGAGACCGTACATTTGTGATTGAACTGTTGGTTCCATGTGAGAAATGAGAATTCGCACTTTGGCTCCATGTACTTTGTAATATTTGGAAAGCCTCCGTGCATTTTGCAATGAGGGATTGTATGATATTTCACGTTCAATGACTTTTTGAAACGTCTCTGTGTGCTTTGCAATTTGCCCTCGAATGAATTTCTTGCATTGAATGGTTTCTGGTACCTGTTCGTGTGCTGTGACACTTCACCTTTGGAAAAACACTAGGCAACTTGAAATGTCTTCACCTCGATGTTTGTGATGTCTCTGTGTGCTTTGCAATTTGACTTGTGCGTGAAGTTGTTTAACGGATTCAGCGGTGCACTAAATGATTGTCAATTTTGTTATCCCCGGAATACATCTCGTGCTCTCCACTGGATGCTGGTTGTTGTTTCCATATGAGAAATGCGAACATATTCGCACTTTGGATGCCGTGCATTTGTGATTCAACTGTTGGTTCCATATGGGAAATGAAAACATATTCGCACTTTGGCTCCATGTACTTTGTGATTTTTTGAAATCCTCCGTGCACTTTGCAATGTGGCATTGTATGATATTTTGCGTTCAATTTGAAAAGTCTCTGTGCTTTGCAATTTGCCCTTGAATGAATTTTCTGCATAGAATGGTTTCTAGAAACTGATCGTCTACTCTGAGACTTCACCTTTGGAAAAAACAGTGCGCAACTTGAGATGTTTTCACCTCGATGTTTGCGATGTCTCTGTGTGCTTTGCAATTTGACTTCAGATGTTTTCATCTCAATGTTTGYGATGACAAGAGATACTTGTATGAATGGATATGAATYTTCTACACAGAMAGATTTGATGGCGTTTTCAACCTTTGATATAGAAATGACAAGCCAATGTCCATATTAAATCGTCGCGCTGATGGACTGCGCAACTGCTTCTCCATCAAAGTGCGAGTTCAATCGCATTTCTGGTGTCAGCCCTGAGCAATTCCCTCGCACTTTGCTTCACGCCGAGGAGGGGATCGAACGCACCGCCTGTAAGCACCTGCACATCATGAAACAAGAGCACGTCCCAATTGGAACATCGTCGGGTCCTCACCTCCTCGACTCTCAAGATGACTACAGCCAACAGTGGTAGGATGGCAGGTCCGCCTATCCGATGTGGATCTCACGGTGGAATGCGAAACTCTGCTCTCAAAGATCCACACCGGGTAGAAGGTCCTGCAAACAGTCGCTGCTTGCATGTAAGGCATCTTATGATGTGTCGATATAACCGACATCTAGAACTGCTTGGTGAGCATCTAGTGATACGCCAATAAGTTCCAAACACGGCAGCAAAGTCCCCTAAGAGTGTTCTTTGTCGGGTCCTCACCGCATCGACTCTCAAGATGACTACAGCCAACAGCGGTAGGATGACAGGTCCACCTACCCGATGTGGATCTCACGGTGGAGTGCGAAACTCTGCTCTCAAAGATCCACACCGGGTAAAAGGTCCTTCAAGCAGTCGGTGCTTGCTTGTAAGGCATCTTATGATGTGTCGATATGACAGACATCCAGAACTGCTTAGTGAGCATCTAGTGCTACACCAATATATTCCAAACACGGCACCAAAGTCCCCTGACAGTGTTCTTTGCCGGGTCCTCACCTCGTCGACTCCCTCAAGATGACTACAGCTGACAGCGGTAGGATTGCAGGTCCACCTATCCGATGTGGATCTCACGGTGGAGTGCGAAACTCTGCTCTCAAAGATCCACACCCGGTAGAAGGTCCTGCAAGCAGTCGCTGCTTGCTTGTTAGGCATCTTATGATTTGTCGATATAACCTACATCCAGAACTCCTTGGTGAGCATCTAGTGCTACGCCAATAAGTTCCAAAAACACGGCAGCAAAGTCCACTGAGAGTTTTCTTTGCCGGGTCCTCACCTCATCGACTCCCTCAAGATGACTACAGCTAACAACGGTAGGATGGCAGGTCCACCTATCCGACGTGGATCTCACGGTGGAGTGCGAAACTCTGCTTTCAAAGATCCATACCGGGTAGAAGGTCCTGCAAGCAGCCGCTGCTTGCTTGTAAGGCATCTTATGATGTGTCGATATAACCGACATCCAGAACTGCTTGGTGAACATCTAGTGCTACGCCAATATGTTCTGAACACGACCGCAAGGTCCCCTAAGAATGCTTTTGGCACTGGAGTCCTCTGACCGCCAACTGTTTGACACTTCGTGAAGGTTAACACTTCTTGAAGGTGGTCTACCACTCCTTAAAGGTGGTCAGTCACCAAACAGATCACGACCTGATATCGACCTCGATAACTGCGAATTGACTCGCTGTTCAACTAGAGTCTCTCTCTCTCTCTCTTCTCTCTCTCTCTCTCTCTCTCTC